>JACEEZ010008518.1:435000-465000 GCA_016584305.1 Chionoecetes opilio | reverse complement strand
ACTAGGATTACCATTACAGATCTAGGATTAGGACAACTAGGATTACCATTACAGATCTAGGATTAGGACAACTAGGATTACCATTACAGATCCCACGGCCTTCCCTTTCAGTCATAGAGTCAGGCAGAGGACACAACGTGTAGGTTGAGGGATTCATGTCTTTACCCGTAAACAGGAAACTAGTCTGATCTAAAGTTCCTGGATTATCATGTACAGGATAGCTCAGGGAATCAGGACAAGCCTATGAAACACATGGTACAGATACATAAACAGACCATTCACATAGCAATACTGTCCATATTGGAAAACTCTGGTGTAGTCTCTCTCTCTCTCTCTCTCTCTCTCTCGATCTCTCTCGTCTCTCTGTTCTTTCTCTTCGCTCTCTCTTCTCATCTCTTCTCTCTTCTCTCTCTCTCTCATCATCTTCGTGCTCTCACACACACACACACTTTTATCCTAACATGAATCCTACGAGTTGATGGTTGACAACTTCTCGCAGTGTTCTAGCATGATCGCATTATACTCTCTAAATGTAAAGTTACTGTTCTTCATGTTACGTAGGAGACAGCTCAGAGGAATCAAGGACAAGGCTTAGGAAACACACTAGGTACTACATAAACAGACCATTCACATAAGGCAATACTGTCCAAATATGTGATGAAAACTCTGGTGGTAGTCTCTCTCTCTCTCTCTCTCTCTCTCTCTCTCTCTCTCTCTCTCTCTCTCTCTCTCTCTCTCTCTCTCTCTCTCTCTCTCTCTCTCTCTCTCTCTCTCTCTCTCTCTCACACACACACACACTTTTATCCTAAACATGAATCCCTACAGAGTTATGGTTGACAACTTCTCGCAGGTTTCTAGCATTGATCGCATTATACTCTCCTAAATGTAAAGTTCCTGTTTCTTCATGTTACGTAGGAGACAGCTCAGAGGAATCAAGGACAAGGCTTATGAAACACACTAGGTACTACATAAACAGACCATTCACATCAGGCAATACTGTCCAAATATGTGATGAAAACTGGTGGTAGTCTCTCTCTCTCTCTCTCTCTCTCTCTCTCTCTCTCTCTCTCTCTCTCTCTCTCTCTCTCTCTCTCTCTCTCTCTCTCTCTCTCTCTCTCTCTCTCTCACACACACACACACACTTTTATCCTAAACATGAATCCCTACAGAGTTATGGTTGACAACTTCTCGCAGGTTTCTAGCATTGATCGCACTATACTCTCCTAAATGTCCCTCAACAGGCAAGAGTCAAGTCATTAGGGTTAAAAGTTTACCTATATATATATATGTACCTAGAGATAGAGGTAGGCCCGCCACTGACCAGGCTGCGAGGTTCACTGTCTTATCTTGCACTGATAACAAACACTGAAGATTCTTTATCAACACATCTATCATTAAATTTAAAAAAGTAAAACGATCTATCATGCTATTTAGTTGTCTCTTTAACCCCTTGAGACCCAGAACGTAATTTCCATTGTAATGTAGCTACCATTAGACGATTTTTAGTGACTATAAGCAATATTTAATAGCTATGACCTGCGTAGTATCCTTGTCGACTAGCTGATTTGGTTTATTTAGTTACTTTTCGTTATTTTATGGCTAACAACAGACGATTTTTTATACAGCAAAGGAAAGATCTGGGCGTGAAAGGGTTGATAGCTTTTTCTTTGGATATGACTGTACTTATTATGCATCATTATTAAAAAAGTGTTACAATAAGAAATAATATAAAACGATGTGTCTAATACTCATTGGCAGCAAATTACTGATACTATTTATTTTGGTATAAGTAATTGGTTGGCAGTACATATCACATCACAGTTATCTTGCTCCTCACACAACACGATAACAGCCACACAACAAGTTAGATGCATACAAAACTCGCCTTAGTATTTTCCCATTAGAAAAAGTACCTATTTTTGGCCAGGAAAAATTTGTCGTCAGTGTTTCTGAAAATGACCGCGCAGTCCTCGTCCATTATTACCTTTTCCATTTACCATTATAATTACCGCAGTTCCTATTTAAGTAGTTCATCATTAAAGACCATTCATTTTTTATTTTTTTTCTGGTTTCTATGCGTGTGAGTAAGATGCCTTCATATAGCAATCTTAAAGTGCTTTGTATACTTTTGGGAGACTTGTGAAAGCCTTGAGTGTGAGGTGACGACGCCTTTTAATAATAATAATAGTAATAATAGTAATAATAATAATAATAATAATAATAGTAATAATAATAATAATAATAATAATAATATTAATAGAAGTGTTTAGAAGTGTCAGAAGTGTTTTAGCGACCAAAAGTTATTATCATTAAATTGCGACACGGGAAATGGGGTTCAAAATACTCAGAATGAAGAAATCTACACGATCTTCTCCTTGGATTGTTGTTGTACGATGATGTAAGTAAGAACCCTGGAATTTTTTAAAGGCCACTACCAAAATAATACCAAAGATTTACTGTATCCTTTGGTCTCTTCCCTCCCAGTGCAACAAGCCAGGCATTATCTTACCTCTGTTGTGTGGCGCCGGGGAGACTTATGAAGGCCTTGAGTGTGAAGTGACGGAGCCCTTAATAAGCACGTGCCTGTCCACCACTGGCAGATGCCCTCAGTGCCTGCCTGCGGGAGTGTCAGTGCCAGGCAGGGCCACGGTGCCACCTCCCCGCCCTGAACAACGCGCTCATTCACATGGTGACCGTAAACACTGCCTTCCAATCCTTCCTCTGGCCTTGACTTCGCCTTGTTCCATGGCATAAATCTGAACAAACTCATTAAGAGTCATATACTTCAACAGAAAGATCATTTAGACGTCTAATGATATGTTCCTACAGTAAGGTAAACGCATCAATTTAGAAAACTTTTAACTTGTGAAGGGAAAAATCATTAGGCGAGATTAGCCTTGTTGCCATGACGACGGGGAGTTATGGCGTGCAGTGGCAGCGCGACTTTTGAAACACCTGTATGCCTTGCTGTCTTCTTCTTGTCTTATCCCAGCGCCATGTAATCTCTGAAGTCTCGTGCTTCTATATTTTATTAGCTTACTTATATATCACCCATTTCTCCCTCTGCACCGGTCCCAAATACACGTGAATGAGGCTGTTTCCTCAAAGCTCAAATAAACTACTCCATCACTTCGAACGCAAAACGCACGGCCTATCGCTTTGCTCATCATTGCTTCAGTAATCAAACCTATGCACCTGCAGCTACAGTTCATGCAATGTCTGTGTCATGTCTGTGTGTAAAGGAAAGCAAGGCCATGATAAACATTCATAAATTTGCTCAGAATAGGAGTTCTCATTTCCCTCCCACTCATCTGTCATTATCCAAGCTCGCCACGATAATATGAGAGTGTACTGTTACTGTGTACAGAGGAGAATGAGTGACCTTGCATTACTTGGGGGTCGTGGCATTAACACGAGGTCAGGAGAAGCACAATTATATGAGAAACAATTTTGAAACAAGGCTCGGAGCGGCTTCATTCCCTCTTAATTATTTTGCATGATCTCTGCCAGCCATGGAAACTTGAGGATGTCCATGGAGGAATGAGGGCCCTAACCTTACATACAAGTAGAAACACTAACCCTGAGGTGCGGGGCAACATGATTTGGCCTTGTCTTGTTGTCTTGTAAAGATTCGTCACCCATTCATTATTGGTGACGCACGTGAGCCTTTACGTCACCAATAATGAATTGGCGACGAATCTTACACGACAAGACAAGTCCAAATCATGTTTCCCCTCATCTCAGGGTTAGTGATTTGGATCAGAACATGTTTGAAGTGAGGGTCAAAGTCTGGGTTCCCATCCCTGCAGTGGCGCGCTGTGGCCATGCTCCCCAGCCTCACACGCGCCGCTCCCCGCCGTGACGTCACGCGGCCAGCCCTTCAATCACCAGCCACCATCCTGACGTCACCCTTCTCGTTCACCAACCAGCGAGCAGCTTTGCGATGCGCGTCATCCGGGAACCCAGGAATGTGGCAGTCGGGGAGGCGCCATTTTGAGGCTGGCAGTCTCAGAGCAGCGGCAGGGGTACCACCGGCTCGACTCCAGGCACCACACTCGCTCCGCCGCCCTAACGCCCTAAGTGCGACGTGATGGAGGTGTACATCGAGCAGACGCAGGTGCCACAGGACGCCCTGGCTGCAGCGGCACAGCTGGAGCTCAGCGGCACACCTCACACCCTCACCATCCGCAGACCCTTCAACCCTGTGGCTCACGACCTCGACGCCAATTTCCGCCTCACCCGATTTGCGGACCTGAAGGGATGAGGGTGTAAGGTCCCCCAGGAGGTGCTCAATCGCCTCCTGGAGGGCCTGCAGGACGACGGCAGCGGCCACGACCACGACCATGCCGCCCATTTCATGCACATGCCCGTTACACGCATAGGTAAGGCCGCCCACCACACACCAACCCACCTCACGCCTCCCGCCAAAATTTAAACCCCCGTGCCCCGTGCCTCCGTCAGCCACCCCGCCGAGGCATATGTCAGTGCATGACTATGTGGTGATGGCTGCCTGTCAGGTGATTGGCAAGGTGCGTCACCCACCCGCTGGCAGCCCACCTCTCGCTCGTGTTTATGTAACCCCTGAGCGTGATGGCAGTGAGGGGCGATGAGGCCTTGGTAGTTGTGTTGAGTGTCTGTCATGTCATGTTAGGGCAGGGTGACAGGTGTGGTAGTAACGGGGTTGACGCGTGGCAGGCAGGGCAACACGTGGGAGCAAGGCACACCTGCTGCCCTCAGGATCAGGAGGCTGTGCTGCCCTGCCCTGACACCACTGCCTTGTGTCATGCAGGATTCCTCTTAAAGGTCCTTCCTGTACAACTGTCATCACCTGTCACGGGCATGCACTACCTTCATTTTCCATGTCACCTGTAATTGTCATCTACAGACAGTATACATTAAGGCAAAGTACAGTCCTGAAGAGACAGCTTATGCAGTCAATCACCATGGCTCACAGAAAGTACTTCAGAAATGTAATCATGTGACAATATATTTACAACACAGTTAAGTCAAGGTAATGATTGGGTCACCGGTCATTTCGCCTACATGTAAGAGTCAATTCGCCCACATGTAAGAGTCAATTCGCCCACATGTAAGAGTCAATTCGCCCACATGTAAGAGTCAATTCGCCCACATGTAAGAGTCAATTCGCCCACATGTAAGAGTCAATTCGCCCACATGTAAGAGTCAATTCGCCCACTCTGAAGTCAATTCGCCCACACGATCCATGTCACGAAGTCATGTAACTATATCTTCCTCTGTAAGAAATGGAATGAACCACCAGTAACCTTGGGCGAAATGACTCCATAGTGTGGGAGAAATGACTCCATGGTGTGGCGAAATGGCATGTGGGCGAAATGACCGGATACCTAATGATTGTATTATTGAGGGAAGGCCACCATCGAGCGTGAGTCATTTGCATCTGATACAGAACACTGTCAGACAAGTAATACGCATGAAATAGTACCTTTGTAACAATGATAGATGATTTACACATGTATGAGTGTGCATTTTTTAAGCAAATCTTACTGGGCGACATTCTTTGGATATCCAGAAAGGTAAAGGCCTACCTGTTAAAATATAGTTTTTTGGAAACATCAACTTCACCCTTTTGTATGTTGTGTATACATAAAAATCTTATGCAGTAATAAGAATGCACTTCTGGATCTAACACACACAGATAAGATGAACCATTGTATACAGGAAGGATTTTATGAACAAATATCTTGTCGCCTAGTAGCTTAAAATTGTTCTTACTGGGCGACAGTTTTCCATCACTGGGAGACATTTTGGTCGCCCAGTTAGCATGTTAAAAAATGCCCTGGTATGTTTGAGTCTGAAAAGTGGAGCCATTGACACAGGTCAGCCATACTACTGCAGGACAAAACTGCTTTAATTGTAACAGTAGCATATCACTGATTTTCTCACCAGTGTTGTGGCTTATCAGACTATCCTTGACCCATACTGTCATCCAGATAGTATAGCCAAGGAACGCACTCCAGAGGGATTGCGACATGGAGATGACAGGGAAAGGCGTAGAACCTGTGTACTATAATTTCTTAGATCAATAGTTTTGGTTGTCATGCATTTTTTTTTCTTTGGATACTTATGATTGCATGTCTAGTGTTGCCTTGACAAGTTAGCATCATCATGACAACCTTCCCCACCTGTACTTGATTTGACGGGTCTGTCATTTAAAGAACAGGAATGATAAGCTAGATTTAAAGAAACTGACTAATTAATTTTAAGCATAGTAAAGGTTTAATATAATTTTTGACACTAAAAACCACAGGCTTTCCAGATGTGTGGTGGCAGTGTATTGATTAGCTCTGCCAGGATTACAGCTATGTGTAATATTTATTAATTCACAGGAACTACCACGTGTAGGTCTCGCGGCCTCTTATAGCTTCCTTATTTCTTATGTTCTCATACCCACTCCTCCTCCCGATGAGCTAGATTTAAATAAGGGAAATACGGGTTTAATAGAAGGTATAGATAGATGGTAACAAAATCTAAAAATATTAACTAATTAGACTAAATAACTCTTAATTAACTGGATAGATAATAGGTTTAATAGAAATACGGGTTTAATAGAATGTATAGATTGATGACAAAATCTAAAAATATTAACTAATTAGACTAAATATTCTAATCTAATAGACTAAATAACTAATTAGACTGGATAGATAATAGGTTTAATAGAAATACGGGTTTAATAGAATGTATAGAGAGATGACAAAATCTAAAAATATTAACTAATTAGACTAAATATTCTAATCTAATAGACTAAATAACTAATTAGACTGGATAGATAATAGGTTTAATAGAAATACGGGTTTAATAGAATGTATAGAGAGATGACAAAATCTAAAAATATTAACTAATTAGACTAAATATTCTAATCTAATAGACTAAATAACTCTAATTAGACTGGATAGATAATAGGTTTAATAGAAATACGGGTTTAATAGAATGTATAGATAGATAACAAAATCTAAAAATATTAACTAATTAGACTAAATATTCTAATTAATAGACTAAATAACTCTAATTAGACTGGATAGATAATAGGTTTAATAGAAATACGGGTTTAATAGAATGTTTGACACTAAAAACCACAGGATTTTGGTGGCTGTGTATTGCTAAGGTCTCCTGGGATCACAGCTGAGTGTAATACATGTACTTCGTTGTCAGGTATTGGCATGGACGCCAGTGTCACGCCCTTACGTCACGGAGGGCTGTCGCTGGTGCAGACCACAGACTTCTTCTATCCTCTGGTGGACGACCCCTACATGATGGGTGAGTCAAGGCTGCCCTCACACTTGTTAATTCACCCTACATGGGGAACTATACAGATGACATATTAGTGTAACAAATTTGAGAATTGTTACAGGAACTATCACGTGTAGGTCTCACAGCCTCTTGTAGCTTCCTTATTTTCTTATATTCTCTGTAGCAATGTGTTTGTTTTTCGGGGTTAACTAATTTTTATTTTTTTTATTTTTATGAGAATGACCACTCTTAACCCCTTGAGACCCAGAACGTAATTTCCATTGTAATTTGGGTAATGTTAGACTATTTTTAGTGAATATAAGCAATATTATATAGATATAACCTATTTTGTATCTGACGACTTAACTAAATTGGTAGACCTATTCAGTTACTTTTCGTAATTTTATGGCTCGACAACCTACAATTTTTTTTTTTAGCAAAGGAAAGATCTGGGCGTGAAGGGGTTAATGACCACTAATTATTTGGTTTATTTCCGTGTAGGCAAAATAGCGTGTGCTAACGTGCTGAGTGACCTGTTTGCCATGGGCGTGACGGACTGTGACAACATGCTGATGCTGCTGGGCGTGTCCACCAAGATGACGGAGAAGGAGAGAGACGTGGTCATTCCCCTCATGATGAGAGGCTTCAAGGTGAGTCATCTGTGCTGGCCCAACACCATGCTAACAGTGTATTCTAGCATTTGATATTACCAGATGTGTATTCTTTGTTCTTGATGGAACTCTGAACTAGATAGAACTTGATTAACAGGAACTACCACATATAGGTCTCGCTGCCTCTTGTAGCTTACTTATTTTCTTAACTCGCAGCTCACAAGCACCCATTGTACCCACAAAGCTTGAATATCAAATACAATTCACTCGGTTAAGCATTTAACAGACTAAAAAAGAAAGTTTGTTTTCTGATGTGAACTAAAAATTACCATTAACTACAAACTTCTCCCCAGGATGCTGCACTTGAGGCCAACACGTCTGTGACGGGAGGCCAGACTGTGATGAACCCCTGGTGCACCATTGGCGGCGTGGCCACCACCGTGTGTCAGCCCAACGAATTCATTGTGTAAGTCTTGAGGGCTGAGTATTGAGTAAGCTTGGCTGGTTTGAAGGGAGCAAAAGATGGTTTTGATATTGACTCTTCTCTGTTATAAGGACAGGATAGCTTTACAGACGTTCAAAAGGTGTTGCTTATCCTACCTGCATCACTAACGGCATTATGTATCTGCCACAATAATATCCTGCAATGTATTACAGCATTGAGTGGGGTGTCAAATTATGGATTGAAAATAAGACACTCAAGAACTGTGCCATGTAGTGTACAATGTTGTAAAAAAGGCTGTGATTTTCCAGGCCCGATTGTGCGGTGGTTGGGAGACGTGCTGGTGCTAACCAAGCCTTTAGGAACACAAGTAGCGGTGAATGCTCATCAGTGGTTGGACCAGCCAGAGAGGTGGAACCGCATCAAGCTAGTGGTGTCGGAGGAGGACGTGCGAAAGGCCTACCAGAGGGCCATGGACTCCATGGCTCGCCTTAACAAGACTGGTGAGTGATCCAAGATTGGCCGAGAGAACCCCAATATAGTTCAGATACCAGCGGGATAGCTTGCCGATACATTTTGCATAATAACAATCTGATTATTCTAGTGTGATCTTGAACTAACTGTGTATGTTATCTGTCTTGCAGCGGCTCGGTTAATGCACAAGTATAATGCTCACGGTGCTACAGACATAACAGGATTTGGATTACTTGGCCATGCCCAGAACCTTGCAAAGAACCAGAAGAATGAAGTCTCCTTTGTAATTCACAATCTTCCAATCATTGCCAAGATGGCCGCTGTGGCAAAGGCGTGTGGCAACATGTTTCATCTGCTTCAGGTAGGAAGTTGAGCTTTCGTAGGTCTTTACTAGATAAGATTTCTTAAGAGTTTCAATCATTCCATTAAAATCCTCCCTCCAGAATATTCTTTGGAGTACTTTTGGAAATGTGTAAAATGTGTAAATTAAATCCCTTCATCCAATGTTTTAACACAAGGATATTTATTTCCAGGGCCTGAGCGCCGAGACTTCCGGCGGCCTGCTGATCTGCCTGCCCAGAGAACAGGCGGCAGCGTACTGTAAGGACATTGAGAAGCAAGAGGGCTACCAGGCGTGGATCATCGGCATTGTGGAGAAGGGTAACCGCACGGCACGCATCATTGATAAGCCTCGGGTGATTGAGGTGCCGGCTAAAGAGAAGGACGGAGAGCTGTGGTAGGACACGGGGGGAGCGCCACAGATGGTCTCCTTGTCTGAGCTTTCATCACCATGGGCGGAAGAGTTTTATATTAATTAAAAGTTCTTTGATTTACATCCATGGAAATAGTAAACTACCGTTTTTCCTTTTTATCAAGAGTATATCAATATTTATTTGTTTGACAATTTTATGAAATCCTTCTTTTTTTCTTTGGTGTTTTCAGCACTGAGCGGTAAATTATCTTTCACCGAATTGTTTAGTTTTGTGTAATTGCCTTGACAACGACATTCCTTGGTAGCCAAGCCTCAACGTAACGGTTGTTTGTGTGTGGCAGAAGTTGGGCAACTGCTCATTGACAAATACCTTTGCTCAAGTATGACAAGCACACCCTTTTACACATTTACTGGAATTACTGCACAAATGTTCATGTAACTTATGTTTTGGCTGTGCTGTATACTTTGCAAAGAACGGCACCGGGTCAGTGAAGCAAGGGAAGACACTTTTTATGAAGGTCATTTTGTAAAGTTTCTTGAAGCGGTAAATGACTGGAGACCCGAGGACCCTTCCTTGCTTCATTGGTCAGGTGCCAAGGCCTTGGTACTCAATAAAAAAACAACTGAATGTACAATATTTCTTTACCTTGTCATTGACAGTATCCTGATATACAAGCATATGGAAGAGCAAGTTTGCAGGTATATATATAACACCAGGGGAGACATTCCTGTGACCCAAGAAAGAACTTACATCTACATGGACACAAGGATCTATAATTTAAAGTGGCTACACTATACAGAGTCAGTAATCAGGACTTGCTATCTCTCCTCAAGAACACTCATAGTACTTTACACGGGAGTACTGTTGGCCGCAGACATGCAGCTTGTGGCCAACAGGTCGTCACGGCACAGCCTGCGGTAAGGACAAAGCAAGACCAGGTGGCTCGTGTGGCAAGGACAAAGCAAGGCCAGGTGGCTCGTGTGGGAGGTGTTTATTTAATCCGACAAGTGGCCACAGTACAGATGCACAGTTTGTCGACCACTGAACGCTGGGACTTTGCTCGGTCCCCTGAAGCCTCGCCTAGGATGGATTGGCTTCACCATCATGACAATGCATATGCAACCAGTAATCCCATTAATAAATACATTAAACTCAATAGGCTCTAACTTAGAATTAATTTCAATAGCTACTAAAATACTAAATATAACCGTTTGAAGCTTAAACTCTGTCCATGGAGATTTCGTGTATCAAAAAACAGGAAACATAACAATGAAATAAATTTGAGATTATTTGGAGTTCATTCTCCAACGTATCGCTGTTCACCAGGTCAACCCATGGCTCGCCCTCCCTTCCATCCCGGGCTGTACACAGACCTCCAATAATGCCAGAAAAAACAAACAAATATGATTAAAAGATACGATGACAGGTAAATGAGACTTGGAACTATGATTAAATCTGAAGGTAGACAAGGAAATAAAAACCTATGTAACTATGTAATGACATTATGGCGGTACAGATGTTAGCCAGCCGGTATTAAGTGTCAACAAGGTAAGCTGTTCTCGGGCCGAACCTGCTTTTGCCACACCAATTAGTACTTAATTATCCACTAATGAACAACCACTGAACACAGATAGCCGGCCCCTGGAAAGCATTACCTCGTTGATCTGTCTTTATGAAGCCTTTCACTTGCTACTCGAAGGCACGCAATGGACAAAGCTTCAGTCATGTCACCTTCAACTGTCACCTGGACTTTGTGGGGAATGGTTAACTGCTTTGCTAATCACTGAATTTCAGGAATGGTTTGATGTAGCCCAGCACCTGCCTCTCCCTCAGCCTGAATCAATCGCACACCTAATTGGTCGGTTAACTGGATATAACAAGTCTTCACCAGGATTATTATGGCTATGATCAATCGCCTGTTCATTCTATATATACATACTCTAAATCACAATCCTCACTGATTTAACTTTTCTACAGCAACACCTATTACAAATCATATGAGGAACAGGCAAAATGATGCTACATCACATTTAGCAGAAATCTTCTTCAGATAAACTATATATATACAATGTGGAGGCGGGCGATCTACTCGGCAGCAACGCCAGAGCACTCCGACCGACCGCCTCCGTTAACAAAAATTGGCGAGGCAACGTGTTTTGCCTCGCCTCACACCTCCAAGAATGTTTCCGTGGAGGACAATGAAAACAGGATGAGTCTGTGGGACAGCCACATTAATAACCTGCATACCTCTACAACACATTCACGCTGGCCCCATTCACACACTACTCAACAGTAAGCTACATATTGCCCTCACTAGGTAACAACTTCACACCCATTTACTCCATTTAACACTCGCAGAATCCGAGGTAAATTTGGACAATGTCATCCCTGCGGATCAACTATGTAACATGTTATATTTTACAACTGGCAAACTTATGGAATATTTTGGTAGGCTCCGTTATTAGTTACAAGCCTCGGTAAACAAGTCTACGGTTAACACTGAACCAACCTGAAGCTGCTTGTACAGGTCTTAGTGGTGGGGTTTACATGCTATACCCTTGGTAGGATGGCATGCCAGCAGTGTAGTTAATGTTGTTAGCATAACCAGCGTTGGGGTAGCCGGGGCCCATCACACCGGGACCCGCTGTGATCATAAGCTGGGGCTCACCTGCAAGGGACACACTTTTGGAACATGTGATCGCAAAAAAATGTGTTCCTGACTTAAATGCAAATCTGTGCTGTGACAAGAGTGCAAACTGAAGGAAATAAAGGCATGCTAGGATGCAAATGAGTATTTAGAATCAAGGCAAAATTTTCAGCCAGAGTCTAGTAAAGAATATTTAACAACATACATGACCACAGAAATAGTTGGTAAAGTGACTGTCAAATAAGCCCACACAGCTGCACTCCCTAACAGACAAGCACTTTAGGATTTAGCACTTAGCACTTTTTACCTGACCACCACAAAGCAAAGGACTGACTTAACATTTTCTCATCATATCTCTCTCTCTTCATGGGGTGGATATTAAAGCCACCAGGATCAAGTTCAAACACTGGTTACGCTTCTCGCAGAGCACCAACGCTCATGCCAACGCTCAGCGAGTTACTACCGAGTGAGCGAAGCAGAGCACAATGCTACTCACCAATCATGTTCATCATCGGCTTGGTCTCGTTAGTCTCGTTCTCCTCGGACCTCTTCTTGTCGTCCTCCTCCAACCGGTTGACCTTGGTGATATATTCTCTCATAACATTAATCAAATAAGGCATGGCAAAGTCCATGATGTTGTGTCTCCAGGCCAGCTCCAGGATGACGTCGGGGTGGAGGAGGTCGTAGCAGTGGAAGAGGCAGGCGGCGAAGCAGTCGTGATTGCCGTTCTCCAGGAACCACGCAAGGAGCTCCTCGGCGGTGTCCGAGTGTTTGCTCTCGGCGGCGTACTCCATGGCGTCCTGGGCAAAGAACAGGTTTGTCTACATTACCCCTTCACGCCCAAAACGTAATTTTCATTGTAATAAGAACATAAGAACATAAATAAGGAAGCTACAAGAGGCCGTGAGACCTACACGTGGTAGTTCCTGTCACCTACACTACCTACATCCACCTTTCATCCCCATCCATGAACCTATCCAGCTCCCCTTTAAAGCTCCCTAATGACACTGCACTAACTACCTGTCTACTGAGACCATTCCATTCATTCACCACCCTATTTGTGAACCAGTTTTTCCCTATTTCCTTTCTAAAACGCTTTTCCAGCTTGAATCCGTTACTTCTTGTTCTACCCTGGTTAAAAGCCGTAAGAACTTTTCCTACCTCTCCTTTATTAAATCCCTTTATCCACTTAAAAACTTCTATCAGATCGCCCCTTACTCTGCGTCATTTGACTAACTCAGATGATTTTAATAGATATAAGCAATATTTTATAGCTATGACCTGTTTAGTATCCATATCCACTAGCTAATTTGGTATATTAAGTAACTTTTCGTAATTTTATGGCTAACGGACGATTTTATGTAGCAAAGGAAAGATCTGGGCGTGAAGGGGTTATATGCAACAAGGGAAACAAGGCAGCATAGCCATTTTATTTGGGGAAGTAAATGATGCCTGAGTGTGACAGGGATATAAGCATAAGCCAGGTGGGGTGCATAAGGCAAGGGCGTGAAATACTCTGTTGTACCAAAAGCCTGTAGAGGAACTTTCCAACGAAAATGTAATATTAAACAACAAGGCTATAATTATAACACATTAATAATATTGACTAAAAGTACTCAATGTTATGCTAATTGAAATAAGCTGTTTGTATAATTTTGCTCTAGTACTTAAGTTAATCTGTCTTGTTGTTGTTGCTTTTTTTGCCTGTATGCCTCCGGGTGATACAATTATTATTATTATTATCATCATTATAGTTACCTTGAAGATTAATTGATTTAATGCCAAAAAGGTGAATGTGCCAGACATCAGAGGTCATATGGCACTATGGCAAAGCATATAAAGGGTCAGGGTTAAAGAATAATAGTGAAACGATGAGGGAAGGGGAAAGAACGGAATGTTACAGCAGGATGTAGGATGTGGATTTGTTGGAGGAAGGAGATTAAATTTTCCAGGGAGAAGGAGGGGGATTCCGGGAGAATGTCCGCAAGACAGGGAGGTCGGGAAAGGGAGGACAAATGAGGGAAGGAACGGAACGGGCAGGAGTGAGATGGGGGCAGGATATTAGGACATGTTGGACAGTGAGAGGAACTTACCTTGAAGAGCTTATCTTTTTTACAGAGCTCCACCGACTGCTTCCACCTGTTGTTCCCCTTGTAGAGATAGGCGGCAATGCGACGGAATTCAATGAGGTCGTGTTTCTCCAGGGACTGTGCGAGGGCAATGTTGTCAAAGTGGTCAAAGGCATCGATGGACGTCCTGAGCCCCGTGTAATCCTCCTCCTCGATGAGCAGGGAGTTCAGGGCCTCGTTGATGGCCTTGTTGTTGAGGGATTGCACAGACCTGAGGTAGCCCTTGACCAGCTTCAAGTGGTTGGCCTGGGGAGTGTAAACAAGGCCTTAATTTGGAATGTTCTAGTTTTATTAGTAAAATGCATGTTTTTTTATATTTTTTTATATTTTACATCCTTTGGGGTTTTTTGCTTCTATGTTAAATTGTAATAATGTTAATAAAGGTAAAACAATATAAAGTACAATGGCATACTTACTATCACATGTACTCATAATAGTACAGCAAGGGAGTGTTTGTATTTATGACAGGTAAGCCATCTTAATGTACTGGCTATTAGGAGTATATGTTTTTGTAATGACATATAAGCCATCTTAGTGTACTGGCTACTATGAGAATGTTTTTGTAATGACATGTAAGCCAAATATCTTAATGTACTGGTTATTATGAGTATTTTTGGGTAAGATAAAAAATATGTATCACTAGTCTTCCACGTTAATTATCCACAAAATAAAACCTAATTGCTTGCTTTAAGATGAACAGTTTTTAAGGCAAGCTATAAAGTGAGCCAATACCCACCTTAGAGAAGAAGTGTACTGCTCTAGTGTGATCCATTCTCGGCGATAGCACCAGCAGCAAGTCGTTTAGCAACATGGGTTTGTAGTCCAGGTAAAACTGGATGGCTTTATAATACAGTTCAATATTAGCAACCTGGGAACAAAGAGTCGGTATTAGTTGGCATGGAATTACATACTTCTTCTATTACTTCTATTTACTTCTAATTGATACTTCTATTTGACACAGCAATCAATATAAACCTGGGAGAATGATGTCATATACTATACTCTGACACACCTTCCTTGATATATCCTCAGAAGTGCAAACTTGACCTTGTTCACATGCTTCTGGTCCATTTTTTCTCTCTCTCTCTGTCTTTCTGTCTGTCTCTGTCTCTCTCTCTGTCTTTCTGTCTGTCTCTGTCTCTCTCTCTCTTTCTGTCTGTCTCTTTCTCTCTGTCTGTCTGTCTCTCTCTCTTTCTGTCTGTCTGTCTGTCTCTCTCTTTCTGTCTGTCTGTCTCTCTCTTTCTGTCTGTCTGTCTCTCTCTTTCTGTCTCTGTCTCTCTCTCCCCATCCCTTCTCATTTCCTCCTCCTCTCTCCAAGTGTCCAAACCATCTAAAGCAGCTGCATTCAACCCCCACCATCACTCTACCATTCACTCCATCACTTACACAACACACACAGATATTTAGATGTGTAAGTAATGAGTAATAAGTAAGTAAGGATGATTTAGTAAGACATTTAGACACTCCAAGATACCTTTGTGATGACGTCCTTGAAGTGTGACTCTCTCCAGGCCTCGGTGGGGTGGGCCATCATGGTGAGCACAGCGTTGTCATACTCCTCATACTTGTCGTACAGGAACACAAGCTCCGACCACAGGTGAGCTTGTTCTGCGGCCCGCAATACCTGGGTGGCCGAGAAACAAGGGTTAGGATTATTATTATTATTATTATTATTATTATTATTATTATTATTATTATTCTAGAGGTATATAGCTATTATCAATTATTTGCTTTAGTACTTAAGTTCATTCCCTCGTCTATATATTATGTTGTTTTTCTTGTATGCCTTCGGGTGAGGATAAAATTATTGTTATTATTATTATTATTATCAGGCATTAGTTCCTGAGTGTCATTACATCATCATTTTGGCATTTAAGTGGAGTGCTTCAGAGACTATTACTACATTTTAGAATACATAAGAAAATAAGGAAGCTACAAGAGGCCCCGAGACCTACACGTGATAGTAGAGACTATTACTACATTTTTAAGAGTACATAAGAAAATAAGAAAATAAGGAAGCTACAAGAGGCCGCGAGACCTACACGTGGTAGTTTCCGTGATTCCATATTTCAATTAAAACATTCCTGAGAGTATCATCACCCTTAGAGGACAATAATAGATCAATTGTAATAATAATAGACAATAATAACCATCAGGACAGATCAACACCATGTGCCCACCTTTGGAATGTTGACCCGAGACCAGAAGAGCTCCAGGTGCTCCCTCATTTTCTCGGGTTTGTACTTAGAGTAGAGGATGGCCAGCTCGGTGAACATGCCCATATGTGCCCTCTCCAGGCCCAGGGCAGCCTCCAGCAGGTTGATCAGCTCGTCAAAGTACCCGCGGTCCTGGTGACAAGACCTCATTTAGTCATTGCATAGATCTTGAGAGTTGTATTGAGGGTTATTGGAGGTCATGTATCGGCAATTAGCTAACAAACACAGGAGTAATGCACGGCTACTAGGGAGGGTTCTAGTAACAACACTTCATTTAGTCACTGGATGGATCTTCAAGTGTTATATTGAGGGTCATTGGAGGTCAGGTATCGGCAATTAGCTAACAAATACAGGAGTAATGCACAGCTACTAGGGAGGGTTCTAGTAACAACACTTCATTTAGTCACTGGATGGATCTTCAAGTGTTATATTGAGGGTCATTGGAAGTCATGTATCAGCAATTAGTTAACAAACACAGAAGTAATGCACGGCTACTAGGGATGGTTCTAGTAACAACACTTCTTTTAGTCTCTGGATGGATCTTCAAGTGTTATATTGAGGGTCATTGGAAGTCAGGTATCGGCAATTAGCTAACAAACACAGGAGTAATGCATGGCTACTAGGGAGGGTTCTAGTAACAACACTTCATTTAGTCACTGGATGGATCTTCAAGTGTTATATTGAGGGTCATTGGAAGTCATGTATCGGCAATTAGCTAACAAACACAGGAGTAATGCACAGCTACTAGGGAGGGTTCTAGTAACAACACTTCATTTAGTCACTGGATGGATCTTCAAGTGTTATATTGAGGGTCATTGGAAGTCATGTATCGGCAATTAGCTAACAAACACAGGAGTAATGCACAGCTACTAGGGAGGGTTCTAGTAACAACACTTCATTTAGTCACTGGATGGATCTTCAAGTGTTATATTGAGGGTCATTGGAAGTCATGTATCGGCAATTAGCTAACAAACACAGGAGTAATGCACAGCTACTAGGGAGGGTTCTAGTAACAACACTTCATTTAGTCACTGGATGGATCTTCAAGTGTTATATTGAGGGTCATTGGAAGTCATGTATCAGCAATTAGCTAACAAACACAGGTAAGCTTGTAGTTTTTCCTGCAAATTGAAGTATATACACCTTTTTACAGTTTAATTCGCACCTATAAATAGCTGTATATTTATATTATATAGCGACATATTTGATATTTGTACATCTCCATTTGCTAAATTAGTAGATAACAACATGTATTTTTGATGCACAGCTTGTAGGGAAGGCTTGGGGCTTGGTGCACAAGGATATAATGTGATATATATGTATAGTATAGTAGCACCATGTAATCCACACACACAGTACCTGGTAGTAGTTGATGAGGTCCTCCAACTCGTCGGCATGAACAACAATGTGAAGGCCACAGTTTTGGGCCAGACGGAACTGTTCATTGTCCACGCACGCAAAACACACCTCCTTCCACGTCCTCGTACTAACAAGGAAATGTATACGTGTGTCACAAAAGATTCCTATTCAGATAACATATTTTCTTCAATTTTTCTATATATTTCCTAGTTTTTTTTTCTACATATTTTCTAGTTTTTCTTTTTCTACATATTTTCTACCACAAAAAAATCTACACTTATTCCAGCATGAAGCCTTATCACAATGAACATTAAATTGAAGAACTATTAACTGAACTGTAAAGGGGGATTGATTGATTGATTGATTTAATGCAAAAAAAATGTGGAAATGTGTGTCTGTTAAGGGGAGTAATGCATCAATTTCCTCCTACTAACAACTCGCCAGTATTCCATTTATCAAAACAATATTTAACACCTTGAGGCCCAGAACGTAATTTCCATTGTAATTGGTACCATTAGACTATTTTTAATGACTATAAGCAATATTTTATAGCTAAGACCTGTTTAGTATCCGTGTTGACTGACTAATTTGGTATATTCAGTTACTTTTCGTAATTTTATGACTAACAACAGACAATTATTTATGGTAAAGGAAAGATCTGGGCGTGCAGGGGTTAACTGGACTCTAAAGGGCGAGTAATGCATCAATTTTCTCCTACTAATAATATACAACATAACTCTGAATAATAATATGAAATGAAATGAAATAATATAATAAATTAATAACATAATAACATAACTCTACCTGTGTTATATTTATCAGAACAATATTTAATGTGCATATTGTACCTGTTAGCTTTCCGAGCAGACTCCACGGCCCCCTGGAACTCCTTCAGGTGCACCAGAGTGATGGCCAGGCGGGCAAAGTTGCTCACGTTATTGTAGAGCAGCTTGGCCGCATCGAACATGCCGTCATCAAAGCACCGGTCACCAATCTGAAGTGTTGGATCAGGGACTCATCAATTGAAAGCCAAATATATGCACTTAGCTTTTTTTTTTTTTTTTTTTTTTTTTTTTTTTTTTTTTCCCCAAAGGACTGGCTAAGGGGGGAAAAAAAAAAAAAAAAAAAAAAAAAAAAAAAAAAAAAAAATAGTAGGTAACAAAGCCTATACAATACAAAAATTCAACAACACCAATCTGAAATGTTGGATCACGTATTGATTCATTAAACAGTTCAAAGCCAACATTATGCAGTCATAGTTATATTCATAGTGAATATGCACATGTAGTAGTGATCAAGGAAACTAAACACAATCAAAGTACTAATTTCAAACTACCGCAACACATATATTCTGGTGTTTCAGATGATAAACACATTATTTCAAGGCCTGTCTGACACCCACCTATTATTATCATTATTATTATTTCAAGGCCTGTCTGACACCACCTATATTATCATTGTTATTATTTCAAGGCCTGTCTGACACCACCTATTATTATCATTGTTATTATTTCAAGGCCTGTCTGACACCACCTATTATTATCATTATTATTATTTCAAGGCCTGTCTGACATCCACCTATTATTATCATTATTATTATTTCAAGGCCTGTCTGACACCCACCTATTATTATCATTATTATTATTTCAAGGCCTGTCTGACACCCACCTATTATTATCATTATTATTATTTCAAGGCCTGTCTGACACCCACCTTCTGGATGTCGGCGTGGTTGGGCGCGGCGATGAACTCCTCGAGGTCCGCTAACCTGTTGGTCTTGGCGTAGGCGTAGCAAAGCTCACTCTCCACGTAGGACTCCCGGGCCTTCTTGCGAGCCATGATGAGGTAGCGCACCAGGTCCTCCCAGTGCCCTGAACACACACACAACCACTTCTTTAGCCACTACTAGTTTTAAGCATTAGTAAACACACAGAAAATATCAACAATTACCCAGACCTTCCACTTCTTATTGACACTAGTTTTTATAATTATCAAACACTTGAGAAAAAATTGACGATCACCCAGACCTTCACTTAATCTATGAACAAAAAAGAAGAATCCAATCTCATATCTTAAAAAAAAAAATAATAAATCTTAAAAAAAAAAAAATAATAATAATAATAGCCTACAAGCGTCATAGGCTAATATATAAAAAAAAAATATAGAAAAAAAAAAAAAAAAAAAAAAAATAGAGCAAACTTTCAGAAAAAACTAATGCTAGGAAAGACTGACTATAATAATCTTCACACAGTGTATCCCATGTGTAGGAAGGAACAATGACCTCCCCTTAACACTCACCAGTCCTATGAGCGGTGTCCACCACATCAATGTACGCGGTGGGGTCGTCGGCCTTGATGAAGGAGTCGATGGCCTCCTTCACCAAGGACTGCTGCAGCTGTGCCTTGGCCAGCTGGCTCCACACCGCACTCTCGTTGCAACGCTCGGCAAACTCATAAGCTCGGTCCAAGTTGTTTATGTGCTCTATCAAAACCTGGGAAAGTGAAGAGGCATTTATAAACCTTGAATTATATATAAATCAGATAATAATTGAGTGGTTAGTAAACAAATAGATGTCATTAACAGATAGATGATTAAATAGATGATTGTTTATGTCTTCTATAAAACCTGGGAGAGTGAAGGCATTTATAAACCTTGAATTATATATAAATCAGATAATAATTGAATGGTTAGTAAACAAATATGTCATTAACAGATAGATGATTAAATAGATGATTGTTTATGTCTTCTATTAAAACCTGGGAGAGTGAAGAGGCATTTATAAACCTTGAATTATATATAAATCAAATAATAATAGAGTGGTTAGTAAACAAATACGTATATGTGAAGTTGTTTCCCAGTCAAGCCTATGATTTTATTCCTACAAGACTCACCTGAATGGCCGATGTATTGACGTCAAACTTCTTAAAGATGGCAAAGGCCTCCTCATACAGCTGGTTCCCGATGGCGATGTTGGCGATGTCCGGGGCGTCGTAGTTGTCCAGGCGTGTGATGTAGTCCATGACGCGTGTGTGGTCCGCCTTAATGGCCGTCAGGATCAGCAGGTTCTGGAGGTTCCTGATCACACATAAGAACATAATAAATAAAAACATATATAAGGACAGCATAAAGAACAAAAGAAAATAAGGAAGCTACAAGAGGCCAGGCCGCGAGACCTACACGGGGTAGTTCCTGTGACACAACCTCTGATTACAAACACAAACTTCCCATACTACAAGAACATAAAACCCTTCATCACAGGTAAATTTGGACACAACCTCTGATTACAAACACAAACTTCTCACACGACAAGAACATAAAAGCCTTTCATCACTGGTAAATTTGGACACAACCTCTGATTACAAACACAAACTTCTCACACGACAAGAACATAAAAGCCTTTCATCACAGGTAAATTTGGACACAACTTCTGATTACAAACACAAACTTCTCACATAGCAAGAATATAAAAGCCTTTCATCACAGGTAAATTTGGACACAACCTCTGATTACAAACACAAACTTCTCACACGACAAGAATATAAAAGCCTTTCATCACAGGTAAATTTGGACACAACTTCTGATACACACACAAACATCTCACATAGCAAGAACATAAAAGCCTTTCATCACAGGTAAATTTGGAGACAACCTCTGATTACAAACACAAACACCTCCACATAGCAAGAACATAAAAGCCTTTCATCACTGGTAAATTTGGTTCCCATTTGGTTTAACAGAGAAGCTGTGACCTTGACATATAAGTATCAGGTGGAAAATATATTCATGCAAGAAAACACCAATCAGGTATTAGGGCGTGAAGGGAAATGAGAGGAAATTAAATTGGACATACCTTACTGCCTTAAAAATTAGCCCACTTCTCCTTTTTTTATTATTTTCTTTATAGGGAATGGCAATTAAAGGCTTCTTGTTACCTTTTTTTTCTCTTCTTTTTTTGCTATTTGCCAGTCCTTTGTGATGTATATAAAAAAAATAAAAAAAAAAAAAAAAAAAAAAAAAAAAAAAAAATTTGCCAGTCCTTTGTGATGTAAAATATATAAATCATAATCTATATTAATAAAAGCGAAAGTGTGTGTGTGTGTATGTCTGTGTGTGTGGGGTATAGGTTCCGCCCCCCGTGGCGGAATCCCATCATATACCACAGTTTTGGAACCAGGTTGACCAGGGGAAGGTTTTAAGCCCACTTATGAGATGATCCGATCAATTTTTTTTTTTTTTTTTAGCAGCCTATTAGCGATAATTGTGAAAAAAAGTGGGTTGCGAGAATTGAGGAAGCCTTGATGTAGGGTGGTGGGTAATGGGTGAGTGAATGGGTGGGGTGATGGGTAATGGGTGTGGGGTGATGGGTGAGTGAATGGGTGGGGGGTGATGGGTGATGGGATAGATGGGGGGTGATGGGTAATGGGTGAGTGAATGGGTGTGTGGTGATGGGTAATGGGTGAGTGAATGGGTGGGGGGTGATGGGTAATGGGTGAGCGAATGGGTGGGGGGTGATGGGTAATGGGTGAGTGAATGGGTTGGGGGTGATGTGAATGGGTTGGCGTTAATACATACATTTCTACATCCATGATTTCAGGAAAGTTAGAAGGGGCTATCTGGAGAGCCTGTGTTTGGTGGGCCATAGGCCCACCAAACACAGATGGTGGACCGAAGGCCCACCAATAGCCCTCCGCAGGAGCTAGCCAAAAAGTCCGCCCGGAGGGCAGCTTTACGGCTAGTAATAAATAAATCCCTCCCTCTCCTGGACTCACCTATGATCACTGAAGGCAGAATTATCCAACACAATCTTTTCCAGGAGTTCGATGAGTTCATTGGGCAAGTCTGCGGTCATGAAGGCCTTCACGGTGACAGAAATGTCTTCAGGGTCCTGGGTTTCCGACAGGGCCGTCTGGACAACCTGCAGCGTCGCCCCATCACAACCATTCATTAAATACCAATCCTAATGCAACATCCTACCTAGACTCTTTTATTTTAACAAGGCAAAAATTCCATTCTCTTTTTTTTAAAGAGGCAAAAATTCCATTCTATCTAAAGGTCTCATGCTTAAAATGATGCCTCTGATTACCTGATACTATGGTTAACTATGATAAAATACAGCTGACATTTAGAAGAAGCGTAGTATTCCCTTCTCCTGACATCAAATATCAGTAAGTAAGCACCAAGGAGTCAGGATTTTTCAGCTCATTAAAAAAATAATAAGACTACAGTGCACAAATAAGAATAGTGGCAAACAGAGCCTTACATACATAAAGTTGTAATTTTTTGGGTGAATTAAGATAGAAGATATTTATTTAAAGAATTTAGAATAGAGAGAGATAGTTGGAAGTGTATATCGGCCACCTAACCTCATAAATCATGGGAAAAACTGCCCTTAAACAAAGAAAAAGCAAAAACTACAAAATTCACTACCTTAAGTAAAAAAACGCATACCCTCTAATAACTAAATATACTTAACTTATATGCATAATTTATACACCAAGTACTGTTAGCCATTGACAATTATTCCTCATTTATATACCTTCAGCACATCATAAATTATACTACATCTTACATCACACAAGACGCAGTTGAAAGTTCACAGAAGATAAAGTTGTGATTACTTGGGTGAATTTAGGTAGAAGATATTTATTTACAGAATTTAGAATAGAGAGATAGATAGTTGGAAGTGTATATCGGCCATTTAACCTCAAAAGTCATGTGAAAAACTGACTGCCATTAAAAAGAAAGAAGGGAAGAAATGAAAGATATAGAGGGGGAGAAAAAGAAAAAAGAAAAAAAAAAGAAAAAAAAAAAAAATTACTACTAGACATTGGACAATTGAGACACAAGGCAGGTACACAACTCACCTGATCAATAAGTTGCCTCCTGTATTGATTGGTCTCCTGCAGCACCTCGGCCCACAGCTCGGGGTCGCGCCGCTTCACCAGGTAGCGGGCCTCGGACTTGAAGAGGGAGTTCTCGTTGCAGACGTTGATGAGTTCTCGGTCGCACTGGCCTCGCTCGTAGGCAATGCAGGCAAGGTGGGGGTCTCGCTTCTCACAGTACTTGCCTGGACGTCAATAATATAAACAAGGTCAATGGTGATGCAAGATAACCTTTAATTCTCTAACAAAAATACGTATAAACAACCTTAACCCCTTCACGCCCAGATCTTTCCTTTGCTATAAAATAATGTCTGTTGTCGAGCCATAAAATTTCGAGAAGTAACTGAATATACCAAATGAGTTAGTGGCCAAGGATACTAAACAGGTCATAGCTATAAAATATTGCTTAGTCACTAAAAAATCTAATGGCACACAAATTACAATGGAAATAACGTTCTGGGTCTCAAGGGGTTAATGCTGGTACAAGATAGCATTTTATTCCCTAACAAAAATAACAACAAACTCAATGGTGATACAAGATAGCATTTTATTCCCTAACAAAAATAACAACAAACTCAATGGTGATACAAGATAGCATTTTATTCCCTAACAAAAATAACAACAAACTCAATGGTGATACAAGATAGCATTTTATTCCCTAACAAAAATAACAACAAACTCAATGCTGATTCAAGATAGCCTTTTATTTCCGAACAATTCCATATGATTTATACTTAAGACTATAGCAGATCTCTTGAGTTCCTACACCTGTCTGGCTCTATATCTAAATCTTTATTACTAAGCAAACAAAACATATAAAGAAGCTTAAACCATTGCAAGCTTTAATATCCTTTCTTTCTTTTCTTTCTATGGTATAATCAGTTAAAAAGAGGGTAAATAAGGAGTACTAGGAGTAAAAAAAAGTAAGGAGGTTAGGTGTCAACATTGCAGTCCCATCAAACACTCACCCACGACTTTGCTGTCATAGTTCGCGTTTTCCCTCAAGAACCTCTCAGGGTTGTTATTGGAATCAATGTAGATCTTGGCAATGGCGTCGTGAGTGGCTGGCTCGTTCACCCCCTCATGGATGCGAGACTCCAGCCACGTCAGGAGCAGCTTCAGGCGGTTCCTCTTCTCCACCTGAACAGTTGTTAGCATAGGTTAGGACGGGGTGGGGTGGTCAGTTCGTACATAAGTTGTTTCGTACACCAGTAGATTCGTAACCAAAAAGTTGTTTTGTTGTATATATGAAACCATAGTAGTTTCGTATACTCAGCTAAGAGTCGAACTTGATTACTAGTTACAAAACGACACCAGTTATGTACGAAAAAAACTCAAAATCAGTGTACGAAACAACTAACAAAACCTGGGTATGAAACAATTTGTGTACGAAACTCCCTGTAACCGTTAGGACACAAGGTGACGTCCTTCACTATGAGAAGAGGTACAAAGTGTATATTCTTATCACACTCATCACTACCACCATCCTCCTCCACTCTCACCTCCTCCTCAGACTCACCTCTTCCACCAGCTCCTCGGTGGAGAACTGTCCGCGCACCACCATGATCAGCTGCTTGATCACGTCCTCCGCACAGTCCACATCCAGCAGTCCACCCACAACAACAGGCAGACGCGAGGGATTCACCTGAGGAACAACCAAGCTTACTTACTCTCCATACACTTCCCCAAGACACGAACGATGCCTCATATCAGTCACACTTCCCCAAGACAACCTGGCATCAGTCACACTTCACACTCATTACCCAGACATGAACCATGCCTCACACTTCCCCAAGACAACCAGGGATCACAGTCACACTTCACACTCATTCCCCAGACATAAACCACACTTCACACTTCCCCAAGACATCCAGGGATCAGTCACACTTATTACAAAGACACAAACCATGCCTCACACTTCACAAGATAACCAGGAATCACAGTCACTTCACAAGATAACCAGGAATCACAGTCACTTCACAAGATAACCAGGAATCAGTCACTTCACACCCATTCCCCAGACATAAACCACACTTCACACTTCCCCAAGACAACCAGGGATCAGTCACTTCACACTCATTCCCCAAACATAAACCACGCCTCATATCAATCACACTTCATACACATGGCCCAGAAATGAACCACGCCTCATATCAGTCACACTTCACACTCACACCCCAGACATGAACCACGCCTCACGCCTCTCACCTTCTGTACATAAATCTCAATGTATTTCTGCAGGTTGTTGCGGTACAGGTAGAGCACCAGGTCGTGGACAAAGTCGAAGCGGTCGCACACGATGATGAGCGGCAGCTGGTCGGTCAGTTTGGCCTCCTTCAGGAAGTTCTTCACACGTTCAGGGTTGTAACAGTTGGACTCTCGGCATATTCTCTCCACCTGCGACACACAAATACAGAGTTTTCAATGTGCTTTGTAAATATATTCTCCGTGAAGTGTCGTGAAATTATGAAATCATGAGGGAAAAAAATTTGAGTTAATGAAAATGGCTTACAAAAAGAAACCATATTCTCATAATAGGGTGACAGTGGTAACAAATAATTATCAATGTGCTTTATAAATATATTCTCCGTGAAGTGTCGTGAAATCATGAGGTTCTGAGGGAAACTATAATTGAGGGAATGAAAATGGCTAACAAAAAGAAATCATGTTCTCATAACGAGGTGACAGTGGTAAGGCTTTCAAGACAATCTTTCTGTCAAGCCAAGTATTGCACACACACATACATAATTTTCAATGTGCTTTATAAATATATTCTCCATGAAGTGTCGTGAAATCATGAGGTTGTGAGAGGAAAAAATTGAGGGAATGAAAATGGCTTACAAAAAGAAGCCATATTCTCATAATGAGGTGACAGTGGTAAGGTTTTCAAGACAATCTTTCTGTGAAGCCAAGTATGCCGGCTCACCTCCTTGATCTGTCCAGTCTTGCAGGCGGCTTGGATGTACTTGAAGTGGACTTCCGGTTCTTGGGAGAAATTAACGATGGAGCCGAGGAAGTAGAAGAGTCCCTCAAACGACTTGAACGACTCAAACAGGTCAATGAGTGCATTCGTTGTGAGTTGCTCGTGGTATTTGGAGGCAATCTGCAATGCAACACACGGAATTGACAATTTATATCAAATCACTTTCATCCTTTGCCAAGGTAAGTCATTAGTTTTAAATCAACATTAAGGTTAAAGAATCATCCGTGTTACCAAGAGTTAGGGTCTCACCTGCACCACAATCTGAAGGTTCTGCCGGAGGTTGGCCGTCAGCATGGCCTTGAGGCACTCCAGGGAATCCTCCACAGAGAGGGAGCCAAAGTAGTTAACAAGCCACTCGGGGTTCAGCATCTGCGTGTGCACCACTGCCCTCTTGATGTCGTACATGTCGGTGTAGTGCTCCAGGGCGCGCTGCAGGAGGCCGGCCTTCTCGCACAGCTGGGCAATGTGGGCGCGGTCGTAGTGGGTGAACATCTGGTTGCCCAGAATGGCGTCGGCCACCTGAGGGGCGGACATGAGGTTCATCTCCAGGAGGCGGGTCTGCAGGGGTCCCTCGGTGGGCCGGTTGTTCTTGAGGGCGTCCAGCAGGAAGGCCGTGCACTGCTGGATCAGGTTGGACTCCAGGAAGATGTCCACGATCTGGTTGACGTCGGCCATGGGCTCGTCGTCCTGCACCAGCATCTGGGCAAAGGCCAGCCCCTGGTCCGCATTGACGCGCATCACGTTTCTCAACAGGAAGACGTAGTCGGGTGTGTATCCCACTTTCTTGGCGTACAACACAATTTTCTGGAACTGTCCGGTTTCTGCAAAGCACTGGATGACCTTGTTAGGAACATTTGCCCTCAGGTACACAGACAAGGCCAGTGTGGGGTCGGCCTGCTTCACTAGGTCACCGAGCTCCTCCGAACACTCCAGCTTGTCTTCCTTTAACCACTTTTCCAGCAGGTTTTTGCGTCCCTGCGCCAACACGGGCCTGCACAGCTCGAGCGACTCAAATTTATTAAGTTGTGACTGGTCGAGGAGGATGCCGAAGTACTGGAGGAGGGGAGAGGTCTGCCCGGGCTGTGTGGGCACCTGCTGGAACCTCTGGATGGTCTGTGGCGTCCGCAGCACACCCTTGGGAGCATTGGCGGCCACCTTCGCTGCCTCGCTGTACTGCCCGTTCTGCAAATACCCCGGGCATGATCTCACTTTACCGAACGATCACAAAAAAAACTCCTGATAAAATAATGTGTAGGTACATGAGTGACATTATACACCATTCTTGCTTTCCTTGCCCAGCACTCCTAAGCTGAAGGTAGCTTTGTACATAACAGTTTCCAACACAACACAGCACAGACAACCATTGCTGCACTACCCACCTGGAATAGTGTGTTGAACTTTCGCACGAAGAGATCCTCGGCACCGGCCAGGTTGTTCCTCGTGGCGATGCGCAGCGCAAGGTCGGGGTTCTGTAGCACGTTGGTGATGTAGGCAATGATGTTTTCCTCGTCCACACTCACACTCAGCACCTGAAAGACAATAAATATTATGTTAACCCCTTGAGGCCCAGAACGTAATTTCCGTTGTAATTTGACTGCCATAAGACGATTTTTAGTGAATATTAGCAATATTTTAAAGATATGACCTGTTTAGTATCCTTGTCGACTAATTAATTTGGTATATTCAGTTACTTTTTGTAATTTTATGGCTCGACAACATACATATTTTTATAGCAAAGGAAAGATCTGGGCGTGAAGGGGTTAAACGACCCTCACGTCTATATAGATGTTGTTTTACCTGTATTCCTTCGGGTGAGAATTAAATTATTATTATTATTATTATTAACACCCAGCCCTTACCTGTCCCTTGCGGTTGACGCCAATGATGCCGCTGGAAGGCTCGTGGGGGGCGGTGACGAAGATGGTGTCGCCACTGATGCGGTTCATAAAGATGCAGGTGCCGCTCTCGATGTCATACAGGTGCACGTAGCCATACTTGGTGATCAGGTAGATGACATCGTGCTTTGAGCTCACCTGAGGGAAAAGGTTTATTATGTATTTTTTGTTTTGCTCTAGTACTTAAGTGAACTCCTTGTCTTGTTGTTGTTGCTTTTTTTGTCTGTATACCTCCGGGCGATAATAAAATCATTATTATTATTATTATTATTATTATTATTATTATTATTATTCATCTGGTACTGTGTGTGCAGCCCAATTGTACTTCCTAATGACTGGAAAGGTGGTACCATATTTGCACATAATTAAAGACCAGAAAGTTGTACCAAGGTTGATGGGAGATAACAAGAGGTATAGTCTATTTTTTTGAACGAGGCGAAAATATCCATTCTATCTTAAGGTCTCTTGCTTAAAATTATACATATGTTTCCCTGATAATATGGTTAACTATGATAAAATACAACTGAAATTTAGAAGAAGTGTAGTATTCCCTTCTCCTAGCATCAACTATCAGTCAGTAAGCAGCAAGGGGGCAGGATTTTTCACCTCGATAAAAACAACAGAGTACTATAGTGGAGGTAAGTGTTGTGGTTCCTGGGAGGTTACAAGATAGGAGTTAGTTTCAGTTAGAGATAAGGATAGTTAAGTGTAGTACCTGCATGGCCACCGGGAAGTCGTTCTGGCCTCGGGTGGGAAGAACACGTCAACGTTCTTCTTGGTGAAGGGTTGGTTGCCGGCGGCGGGCTGACCCACCTCAATAATGTGTAGCTTCCCGCCTTGAGCGTTACGCACGGCAAAGCAGAACAGCGTGGAGGCTTCTGCATTGCCTTCCATCTGATCAAATACAACAACATTGACCATTAGTCTTGGAGAAAAAAGATATTACAGTAAAACCTCTCGTATTCGGACCTCCTCTTTTTCTTTTTCTTTTTAGGGGTCGCAATTTCCTAGCTATACTATAATACATACACCTATAATTTTTTTTTTTTTTTTTTTTAGGGTCGAAATTTCCTAGCTATACTATAATACATACACCTATACATTTTTATTTATTTTTTTAAATTTTTTTTAGGGGTCGAAATTTCCTAGCCATAATATATACACCTAGATTTTTTTTTTTTTTTTTTTTTTTTTTTTTTTTTTTAACACTTATCCCCCCATTATTCGGACCACTCCTTGGCCCAATTAGTCCGAATATGAGAGGTTTTACTGTATTGCATTACTTCTACGATACTTTTTTTACATTACAAAGGACTGGCCAATGGGAAAAAAAAAACGCCGCTTAGTTGGCAGTACCTATAAAGAAGACAGTACGAGAAT
>JACEEZ010008518.1:347500-432500 GCA_016584305.1 Chionoecetes opilio | reverse complement strand
TTTACGAGCAATGACCTTAAAACAATGAATATATGAGTAAGCAGAAAATAAGGTAAAGTTCAGTACCTTTACGAGCAATGACCTTAAACAATGAATATATGAATAAGACAGAAAACAAGGTCAAGTTCAGTACCTTTACGAGCAATGACCTTAAACAATGAATATATGAATAAGACAGAAAACAAGGTCAAGTTCAGTACCTTGAAGAACAATGACCTTAAACAATGAATATATGAATAAGACAGAAAACAAGGTCAAGTTCAGTACCTTTAAGAACAATGACCTTAAACAATGAATATATGAATAAGACAGAAAACAAGGTCAAGTTCAGTACCTTTACGAGCAATGACCTTAAACAATGAATATATGAATAAGACAGAAAACAAGGTCAAGTTCAGTACCTTTACGAGCAATGACCTTGAACAATGAATATATGAATAAGGCAGAAACAACAAGGTCAAGTTCAGTACCTTTACGAGCAATGACCTTAAACAATGAATATATGAATAAGACAGAAAACAAGGTCAAGTTCAGTACCTTTACGAGCAATGACCTTAAAACAATGTATATATGAATAAGACAGAAAACAAGGTCAAGTTCAGTACCTTTACGATGAATGACATACGTACTTTACGAGAAAGACCTTAAACAATGAATATATGAATAAGACAGAAAACAAGGTCAAGTTCAGTACCTTTACGAGCAATGACCTTAAAACAATGTATATATGAATAAGACAGAAAACAAGGTCAAGTTCAGTACCTTTACGAGCAATGACCTTGAACAATGAATATATGAATAAGACAGAAAACAAGGTCAAGTTCAGTACCTTTATCGAGCAATGACCTTAAACAATGAATATATGAATAAGACAGTAAACAACAAGGTCAATAAGTTCCGTAGGTACCTTTAACCCTTCACGCCCAGATCTTTCCTTTGCTATAAAAAATTGTCTGTTGTCGAGCCATAAAATTACGAAAAGTGACTGAATATACCAAATGAGTTAGTGGACAAGGATACTAAACAGGTCATATCTTTAAAACATTGCTTATAGTCACTAAAAATCATCTAATGGTACCCAAATTACAATGGAAATGACGTTCTGGGTCCTCAAGGGGTTAAGAGCAATGACCTACACTATAACAATGTATATATGAATAAGGCATACAAGCAAAACAAGGTCAATAAGTTCCGTACCTTTAAGAGCAATGACCTTGGATGCCGGGTTCATGATGGCCGAGTCACCGGAGATGGGGCGGCGGATCGGGTTGGTGGGGTCACCCATGTCAATGATGACCACCTGCGCCGTATCCGCCACCTTCTCCCGGACACAGATGAACTTGTCAGACTCCATCGTGAGGGTGTTGAACCCAATGTTGGAGGCCTGTATCCCAACATTGGTGAGCTGAAACATACAAGGATGTATGTATGGATATAGTGGGAGAGTATAAAGATATTGAATTACTCCATTATGTACGGAATTATTTCAGTAATTTTCTTGTAATGTACCGTCAATAACACTTAAATAAAGGGACTTAAAACAACTTAAAATATTTCCGTTATGGTGCCCAGCCTACAGTAATGAAAAAGACAAGTGTGAGGCTACAACAACCTTACCTAGAGGAGGAAGAGGCTATAGTGGGGGAGTATTTATTTGGAGAGGGGAATGTGGAAGAAGCAAAAAGAACAATCAACAGTTTTTGGATGACCAGAGAAAGAGAAAGAAACTAAGAATATAGAATAAGAGAAGACAACTAATTCAAGACCCAGACAGCGAGAAGAAACACGTCAGGGAGTGCCGATGAAAAAGGCCAGACTCCCGACCCACAACTGAACTGAACTGATGTATGAGAGGGTGTGGTGGTCAATGCGGAGTCTATTGGGGTCTTTAAAAGGAGTCTGGATAAATTCATGGATGGGGAAGAGAGGTGGATGTAGGTAGAGTTAAGTAACAGGAACTACCTCGTGTAGGTCTCACGGCCTCTTGTAGCTTCCTTATTTTCTTATGTTCTTATGTGTGGTGTGTGGGTTACAGGGAGTTTCGTACACAAGTTGTTTCGTACCAGGCTTTGTTAGTTGTCTCGTACACTGATTTTGAGTTTTTTCGTACATACCTGGTGTCGTTTCGTAACTCTAGTAGTCAAGTTAAACTCTGAGCCGAGTGTACGAAACGACTCTGGTTTCATATAGACAACGAAACAACTTTTTGGTGTACGAATCTACTGGTGTACGAAACAACTTGTGTACGAACTGACTGCACCCCGTGTATATGTATGTGTATATATATATATGTACGTATATGTATGTGTATATGTATCTGTATATATTATGTATGCTTATGTTTGTGTATATGTTTGTGTATATGTATGTGTATATGTATGTATATGAGTATACACTGTATGTGTGTGTGTGTGTGCTACCTAGATGTAGCATACAGGGCCTGAGCTGTACTGGCGTGGTCATGTCTCTATGTCCATGTGTGTGTGTGTGTGTGTGTGTGTGTGTGTGTGTGTGTGTGTGTGTGTGTGTGTGTGTGTTGTGTGTGTGTGTGTGTGTGTGTGTGTGTGTATTCACCTAGTTGTCGTATACAGGGCCTAAGCTATAGTAGTGTAGATGTAAGAGAGAGCGAGAGCGAGAGCGAGAGAGAGAGAGAGAGAGAGAGAGAGAGAGAGAGAGAGAGAGAGAGAGAAGAGAGAGAGAGAGAGAGAGAGAGAGAGTAGTGTTAATGTAGTTTCCTCGGCCTGTTTCCGTATCTCCATGTCCATGTATGTGTGTATGTCTTCTTCTAACACTGGGAAAACTTAACCTCAGAATATTAGCAGCAGCAAATATCTTCCTTAACTCATACAAATAGCAGTGTGTGTGTGTGTGTGTGTGTGTGTTGTGTGTGTGTGTGTGTGTGTGTGTGTGTGTGTGTGTGTGTGTGTTTTACTCCCTCAGTTGGCATGGTATCTCCCAGAATCATACAAATCACAGCATGTATTCTGTGTGCTGGACTCAGAATTGATCAAATATCTTCCTTAAATCATACAAATATCAGAATGTGTGTGTGTGTGTGTGTGTGTGTGTGTGTGGTGAAGTGTGTGTATTGTGAAATGTGGGCCTCAGTGGTAGTGTGATGCTTTACCTCCTCAGTCAGTATCCTCACCATCATGAATATCAGAACTACCTTAAATGACCAGGCTCATGAATATCAAAATCCTTTAAAGACAATTCACAAATGTATCATTTCTATCAAGGAAGAATAAGTTACAATGACTATAATGCATAAACGCCAGTAGAATTAATACAAATAAATCCTCAATATTAACTTAAGTACTAACTAGGTGACAACAAAGTAGTTACATAAGAACATAATTGAATAAGGAAACTACAAGAGGCTGGGAGACCTACACGTGGTAGTTACTGCTACTTAACACTACCTGCATCCACCTCTCTTCCCCATCCATGAATTTATCCAGACTCCTTTTAAAGACCCCAAGACTCCTTTTAAAGACCCCAAGACTCCTTTTAAAGACCCGAAGACTCTTTTTAAAGACCCAAGACTCTTTTTAAAGACCGGAAGAGACTTTTTAAAGACCCCAAAGTGTCGACAGTTAGTGATGTTAACTATGTGAATTTCCAGATCCCTTAATTAGGTCTTTAATTAAGTACTATGCGTGTTATTGAAGACAAGGTAAAAAAACAACATAACCCCTTAAAAGTAACTAACCTAACCTCACTATAACCCCTTAAAAGTAACTAACCTAACCTCACTATAACCCCTTAAAAGTAACTAACCTAACCTCACTCACTATAACCCCTTAAAAGTAACTAACCTAACCTCACGATAACCCCTTAAAAGTAACTAACCTAACCTGACTATAACCCCTTAAAAGTAACAAACCTAACCTCACTATAACCCCTTAAAAGTAACTAACCTAACCTCACTATAACCCCTTAAAAGTAACTAACCTAACCTCACTATAACCCCTTAAAATAACTAACAACCTTACTATAACCCCTTAAAAGTAACTAATCTAACCTCAAACACATTAATAAGGAAATAAACATCAGCCTCACGAAGCATGCAATTCATAAGACGGTTACGGGTCATTTCGCCCACATGTAAGAATCAATTCGCCCACACGATCCATGTCACGAAGTCATGTAACTATATCTTCCTCTGTAAGAAATGGAATGAACCACCAGTAACCTTGGGCGAAATGACTCCATAGTATGGGCGAATTGATCTGTGGGCGAAATGACAACATGGTGTGGCGAAATTGCATGTGGGCGAAATGACCGGATACCCATAAGACACATGCACACCAATCCTACATATCCTACATGATATTATACGACCTTCCTAAAGGATATGACATAAGAACATAAGAAAATAAGGAAGCTACAAGAGGCTGTGAGACCTACACGTGGTAGTTCCTGTTACTTAACACTACCTACATCCACCTTTCATCCCCATCCATGAAATAATCCAGCCTCCTTTTAAAGCTCCCTATTGAAAGATTCATAGGATACTTCACACATGCACACCAATCCTACGAACATTCCTACAGGGTACTATACGAGCTTCCTACCGTAGATAACACTATAGTCGCCAGTCACTTGCCACTGCACTAATGTCACCAGGCACAATATATTACGAATTTTAGCATCACTACAGACTTGTATGTGCCACTGAAGACATGTAGTGTGATGTACATAATATAAACTACTGTGCAGGCGTCTTCAGTGGCACATCAAAGTCTGTCGTGATGCTAAAATTCGTAATATATTGTACCTGGCGACATTAGTGCAGTGGTAAGTGACTGGCGACTATAGTGTTATCTACGGTAAAGGATAATGAGGCTTGAGAAAGATTTAGTTATAGGCTGTGGTTAAAGGTCGTGCTATAATCCTGTCAACCTTTAGGCCTAAATATGCCGGTTGACTCGATCACCAGCTGACTGCCTGTGTTAGACCGATCACCGGATATTTCGGTTTAATGGACAAATCTAATGAAACCGGCGTTAATGGTGCTATAATAATGGCCGGTATGGAATCCAGGGCTAATGGGGTCACACATACACACACATACATACGTACATACACACACACACAATCTCGTGACAGGTTTTTCATGTCACATTCATTTTTTCCAACCTTTCCGTCCCTGTGGTTGTATTTAGGCATTATTACGTCATTCCCAAGGCTACAAGGAGTGATTGGCCTTACAATATGTCCATAAAGATCCATTACTTCAAGGGGAAATGCCTTAATGGTTAATGGACGTAAGTCAAGGGGCGTTGCAACCTCAGGAACCTCTTATTTAACCTCTATTCAACCCTCCACACACCTGTAACTACCCATGATAGGTACTTTGGGGGATAAATGACTTGCTAAACGGTTGATGGAACGTCTGGAATGGTCATATGACGGAACTTAAGGGGCGTTTCACCAATACGTTATCTCACATTTCCCCTTCATTCAACCCTTCACACACCTGTAAGTGCTCCTGGAACCGTATAGGCAACACCTGCGACATGTTGGCGACGTTAAGCATGGGCGGAAAATGCAGGAAAACGAGCGGTTAAGGAAATATTGAAGAAGAGCGGCGAGCCATCCAGGTCTTGCCGCCGCTACACACACACTGTCATGGCTGCGGCGCCACCTAGCCACCTTCATCCAAAATATTCTTCCGCTGCTGTTTTTACCTAATTTACCCTACCTACACCCCATTCTAACCCATTCCAAGCTGAAAATCTATATATGAACCTATCTATGTCCTATCTAAGGGGTTTATAATGGTGGTAATAGAGATATCAGGTTATTGGTGTAGTGTGGACCCTCCCCCCTTATATTCTTCCGCTGATGTATTTACCTAATTTACCTATTCTACACCCCTTTCTAACCCATTCTAAGGTTTATATCTGTATATGAACCTATATATGTCTCGTCTAAGGGGTTTATAAGGGTGGTAATAGAGAGATAAGGTTGTTGGTGTAGTTTAGCGGAGGGATCGAATAGGTGAGTCTTGCGTCCTGCCAACTGAGCAGCCTCTGTCACATCGCTCATTGATCCACCACGGCTATCTTATCCTCGCACCGGTCTTATTACGACACGATATCCATCTTTTATGTGGTGTAATTACGTGTTGTGTCATTAACTTCACATGTAATAGTCAGGGAAGGAATATTTGGCTCGTAATGTATAGATATTTGAGGTTTCTGGTTGGTTAAGTCATGTCGGGTTGAAGGGTTGAGGTTTAGATGATTCGCGTTGACAGTGCACAACCGCATAGGCAAATTTTTCTTGACAATGAGTTATTCTTCTCTTCCTCCTTTTTATTATATATATCTCCTCAATATTCTGTTTCCCTACTCTTCTTCTTCTTCTCTATTCTCTAATGTTCTTATTTTGTCCTAAATCTGACCTTTTTTTTATCAGCTGTCAGTAAAAATTTCGTGTTTGCCACATGACAGACTGAAGAGTATATGATGCAATGCCTTCATGTTTTCTTTCTCATTAAAGAGAGAAATATATCTTTATTAATCTCTCTCTCTCTCTCTCTCTCTCACTCTCCCCTCGATAATTACATTACACACCTGTTACGTGAATGGGAGAGAGAGAGAGAGAGAGAGAGAGAGAGGGGGGGAGGGAGAGAGAGAGAGAGCAAGGTAGGAGTTAGGAAAAAAACTAGCGAGGCTTTGAGAGAGAGAGAGAAGAGAGAGAGAGAGAAAGAGAGAGAGAGAGAGAGAAGAGAGAGAGAGAGAGAGAGATAGTCTTGATAGGTTGATGTAGTCGTGAGGGTAACCTGTAATGGGTGTTTTCCTGTAGACGTAGAGTACACTTTCTCTCTCTCTCTCTCTCTCTCTCTCTCTCTCTCTCTCTCTCCATATTTAGCCTATAAGTTTGTTCTCATTACCATAACTATATATCATTATCACAATATCATTATTATTATTATCATCATTATCATCATAAATCATCATACTATAATTTTGTCTATTTATTAATGAAGTTACACATTATTGTTATATAATATTGACAGTAATTTCCTTTGCTTGTTCTTGTTCATGTTTTCGATATGCACAAGTGTGACAAAACGAAGCCGTATATGATAAGAGAGAGAGAGAGAGAGAGAGAGAGAGAGAAAGAGAGAGAGAGAGAGAGAGAGAGAGAGAGAGGGGGGGAGGGGTAGGCATATGTGATGACTCATGTCCGCTAAGTAGTGTTGAAATATTTCTTACCTTTGCTGGACATGAGGTATTTTCCTTCACACACACACACACACACACACACACACACACACATCAATTGCGCATATTGATGAATTTTCATCAATGGGGTACTCCGTAGTGTAGGGGAAGCACGCTCGGCTCACAACCGAGAAGTCCCGGGTTCGATCCCCGGGCGGAGCGGAAACAATGGGTTGTTTCCTTAAAACCCGAGTCCCTGTCCACCCAGCAGTGAATGGGTACCGGGTGTTAGCCGGGGTTTGTGACCTGCTTCCCGGAGTGCTGGCTTCGGCCAAAACTAAGGATGAATGATCAAAATGTTGATATGGAGACGGGGCCATACGAGCGTCGCTCTGGCTCTGTAATATACAACTAGATGAATACACACACACACACACACAACACACACACACACACACACATATGCATCACACACACATACACACACACACACACACACACACACACACACACACATAAGAAAATAAAGAAGCTACACACACACACACACAACACACACACTTTCTCTCTCGTCAAGATATCGGTACAATAAGTGGCTGAACATTATGCAGGAATACATATAAGAGGGATTCATTAACAAGAAACATTCTATCTTCATAAATGTACTCTTCATATACTTCTACTCTTCATATACAAGGAATATAAAGTACTCTGCTATACTTCTTCTATAACAAGGAACATTATTGATACTCTTCTATCTTCCTTGGGACACATGCACCGATTTCCCCCCTAGGTCACAAGCCAATGCCTCGATCCTTTCTTGCTGGCGAGAGCTGCGGCGAATGACACTGTATATATATCTTTCCTTCGTTACGACCAGAAGGAGTATTACTATGTGCTCTGTTCGTATACATAAGAACATAAGAACATAAGGTAGCTACGTACAAGAGGCCGTGATCAAGCTATAGACCTACACACGCGGTATAGTTCCTGTTAATTTATGATGAATATTATTATAACTGACGATTTTTTTTTTTTTTTCAATTCGTAGCCTATTTTGCAATCCTAATAGTTGATTTCACATGTCTCTTTTTCTTCGATTTTTTGTTGATAAAGGTAAACGTGTCAGATCTTTGAGCAAAAACTGACATAACATCGTAACTTGTATGGGGTCGACGCTAGGGTCCCTTATTATTCAAGGTACTCTATAGAAATTTAATGTTCAGACCACATAACATAGCATACTTGACCGTTTTACTTATGCATAGACTAGCTAGTCTATGCATAAGTAAAACGGTCAAGTATGCTATGTATGTTATGTGGTCTGAACATTAAATTTCATGAGCCTATCTTACTATCTTATTATTCTATTACTTCCTACTATCTAGATAATTACGCATTGTTACAGTGTTATTACTCACACATTACCGGGTGAGTAACGCGTATGATTATGAATGACATTGCAGCCTCCTTATCTTATCACCATCATTATCACCGAGCCCACACGACTATAGTAAACATTATTGCTGAATACTATATATGTGCATGCAGCTGTCTAAATGTCTGTTAATTGTCTAAAACATATAACTGATACATAGTAGTTTTGTATATGCACGTAATATACCTTGCGTTTTAATTACGTTCGTGTCGCGTAGGCCTACCAAAGGGCATTACTGATCGATACTTAGGTAGGCTACATCATTTCGAGAGTACCAAATCGTAGTTTTTTACATATATTTTACGAGCTTTCCATACAGTTTACTGGAACTATGCACGTGTAGGTCTAGCTCGCGGCCTCTTAAATTGTAGCTTCCTTATTTTCTTATGTTACTAAATAATACGTTACTAAAAACACTTCTCTCTCATAACGTGCAGTTTATGTAGTGTGTTTGCTGGTGTGTGTGTGTGTGTGTGTGTGTGTGTGACAGAATCCCCAGTTGTAGTGATACGCCCATGAAACTTAAGAGAGAGAGAGAGAGAGAGAGAGAGAGAGAGAGAGAGAGAGAGAGAGAGAGAGAGAGAGAGAGAGAGAGAGAGTATATTTTGAGAGATTTGTAGTGAGGGAGAGAGAGAGAGAGAAGAGAGAGGGAGAGAGAGAGAGAGAGAGAGAGAGAGGAGAGAGAGAGAGAGAGAGAGAGAGAGAGAGAGAGAGAGAGAGAGAGTATATTTTGAGAGATTTTGTGTGTGAGAGAGAGAGAGAGAGAGGGAGATAGAGAGAGAGAGAGAGAGGCGTCAGTTGGTGGGCGGGTCTCCTATACTACCCTTCCTGTCACCCGATACCGCTATATGGCAGCAACACACACAACAAAGCCTACAACCACCCAGCCAGCCAACCACTCTGATGAAATATAATGGAAATCATACACATATATATACTTTTATGCACAGTAAAGGATACGTCAATAACGCCATAGCCGCCACTGCATTAATGTCGCAGCAGCTGCCATATATTACGAATTTTAGCATCACTACGTACAGATTTGTATGTGCCACTAAAGAGGTATGGATAATAGTTTATATTATGTACATGTCTTTAATGAGTGACACATACAAGTCTGTAGTGATGCTAAAATTCGTAATATTCGCCTATAAAATTCGACTGGCGACATTACTGCAGTGGCGTCTATAGTGTTATTGACGGTAGGTATGTCTTTAAGGTTAATTGACTGGTGAAAGGTTGCTGCGTAGTGATAAGTGATATCTCTACTAGTGAAAGGCTGCCTGTGATGACTGGTGATAAGAACATAAGAAAACAAGGAAGCTATAAGACGCCGTACGTGAGACCTACACGTGGTAGTTCCTGTTCTAATAGTGTGTGTGCGTGTGCGTGTCACGTTACAACGTTACAAACTTAAAAAAATACTTCTTAAGAACTTATAAGGAAGCTACAAGAGGCTGGGAGACCTACACGTGGTAGTTCCCGTTACTATAAACACTGTACCGTAGATAACAGTTTAGTCGCAGCTGCAATAATGTCGCCAGGCGCCATATATCACGAATGATTGCATCACTACTGCTGTGTCTGTGCCACTGAAGATGATACACAGTAGGTTATATCATGACTGTATAATCTACCCTGTTGCAGTGTTGTTTTATGCTTTGTATCTGCAAGTATATACGGTTTCAAATTTGCTACTCGTTTTTTTTTCGGGCGACGACGACGGCGGGGGGACACTGAGAACATAAACACTACCTAGATGGCGACTTTAGTGTAGCCCGTTACCAACGTCGTCAGTCGGTTTTATTTTTGTAATTTGTTCATTTATAGCCATAATATATGACACAGATGAAGACCCAAAAGGACACAAACTTTCCAGATAGCCCCTTCTACGGTAGCTTTCCTGAAGTTATGGCTGTATAAATGTAAGTATTAACGCCACCACACGTCTGTAAACAAAAAGAAACGTTGTCCTGGCGACTTTACTGTTATCTACGGTACCTAAATTACAATAGAAATAACGTTCTGGGCCTCATAAGACAACTATAGGACACAATTAACGAGTTCGTAAAATAAACAAAAAGTGACCAAAGCAAATACGAGAGGTAATTTTTTTTTCAAGCACGTCAAAAAATATTAAAAAACATCGTCACAGCCTCTCGATTCTGTCTTTTTTCTCATAATCTTTGGTCTTTCATCTCATAAAAAGGACATACTAAAAAGAGTTCCATAAAAAAATTGTTACCTACACGAGGTAACATCCACCTTTCATCCCCATCCATGAAACTGTCTAGTCTCCCTTTAAAACTCCCTATTTTCTGGCTGACTGACAACCGCTACCTAACTACCTACACAAAAGGCAATTTTCACCTACATTATTCATAGTTTGTTTCTATATCTTCTCCCTGCAGCTTAATTAAATGTATTCTATATCTTATGGAGTGCATCTTTCATTTGTCGGTAAACACATATAGAGATTAAAATAATGAAAATAATATTAGGCATTTAACTCCTTGGCGCAATACACAAGAATCACAGAGAGAGAGGAGTCGTTTAAAGGTCCCGGAGAATATCGACATTATATTCCAGAACATAGAGAAATACGCCCTCCAGGACCACATCAAGCCACATAGAGGTAACATAGAGGTAACATAAGGGCTGGGAAACCACTGAAAACCCTGTCATGGTTAATATAGGTGAAACAAGGCAAGGGTTTACACTTTAATATTCTACCGTTACCTGAAAATAAAGCTAAGTAGGAAAGCATTGTAGTGAAAAGACGTTTATCAATGTAGTCTTGTTTCTAAGTCTCCCTATACAAGCTAGGTTAGGTTAGGTAAGCTAGATTAAGTTTACGGGTAGCCAAGAAACCCTTGTTCTATTAAATAATTACCGTTTTTCTGATATGACATCTCACTGGTTAACCCCTTGAGACCCATAACGTAATTTCCATAGTAATTTGGCTACCATTAGACGATTCTTAGTGACTATAAGCAATATTTTATAGCTATGACCTGTTTAGTGTCCTTGTCCACTAACTAATTTGGTATATTCAGTTACTTTTCGTGATTTTATGGCTAACAACAGACAATTTTATATAGCAAAGGAAAGATCTGGGTGTGAAAAGGTCGAGGTTTTATAGAGCCTTAGCCTTATTTGAGCCTGTTATAGAGCTCTTAAGGCTTTATAGAGTTTAATACGGTATAGAGCAGTAGTTTATAGCAAAGGAAAGATCTGGACGTGAAGGGGTCAAGGTTTTATAGAGCCTTAGCCTTATTTGAGCCTATTATAGAGCTCTTAAGGCTTTATAGAGTTTAATACGGTATAGAGCAGTAGTTTATAGCAAAGGAAAGATTGGGTGTGAAGGGGTCAAGGTTTTATAGAGCCTTAGCCTTATTTGAGCCTATTATAGAGCTCTTAAGAGATATATATAGATCTTTATAGAGTTTAATACGGTATAGAGCAGTAGTTTATAGCAAAGGAAAGATCTGGGCCTCAAGGTTTAATAATTACCACTTTTCTGATATGACATCTCACTGGTTAATCCTTGGCTTACAGTCATGGCTACAGTGGGCAGTGAGGACCCCACACTCAAGTGCCACTTCAAGGGGCACCGGGACCTTGTGACGGCACTGCACTTTAACCCCAGTGGCACTCAGCTCGTCTCCGCCTCCCTTGACCACACACTGATGGTATGGAACTTCCGCCAGCAACACAGAGTCTACAGGTACCGTACTGTGCAATCAAAGGTATTATAGAGATTACAGGTACCGTACTGTGCTATCAAAGGTATTACAGAGATTACAGGTACCGTACTGTGCTATCAAAGGTAGTATAGAGATTACAGGTACCGTACTGTGCTATCAAAGGTAGTATAGAGATTACAGGTACCGTACTGTGCTATCAAAGGTAGTATAGAGATTACAGGTACCGTACTGTGCTATCCAAGGTAGTATAGAGATTACAGGTACCGTACTGTGCTATCAAAGGTATTATAGAGATTACAGGTACCGTACTGTGCTATCCAAGGTAGTATAGAGATTACAGGTACCGTACTGTGCTATCCAAGGTAGTATAGAGATTACAGGTACCGTACTGTGCTATCAAAGGTAGTATAGAGATTACAGGTACCGTACTGTGCTATCCAAGGTAGTATAGAGATTACAGGTACCGTACTGTGCTATCAAAGGTATTATAGAGATTACAGGTACCGTACTGTGCTATCCAAGGTAGTATAGAGATTACAGGTACCGTACTGTACTATCCAAGGTAGTATAGAGATTACAGGTACCGTACTGTGCTATCAAAGGTAGTATAGAGATTACAGGTACCGTACTGTGCTATCAAAGGTAGTATAGAGATTACAGGTACCGTACTATGCTATCCAAGGTAGTATAGAGATTACAGGTACCGTACTGTGCTATCCAAGGTAGTATAGAGATTACAGGTACCGTACTGTGCTATCAAAGGTAGTATAGAGATTACAGGTACCGTACTGTGCTATCAAAGGTAGTATAGAGATTACAGGTACCGTACTGTGCTATCCAAGGTAGTATAGAGATTACAGGTACCGTACTGTGCTATCCAAGGTAGTATAGAGATTACAGGTACCGTACTGTGCTATCAAAGGTAGTATAGAGATTACAGGTACCGTACTGTGCTATCAAAGGTAGTATAGAGATTACAGGTACCGTACTGTGCTATCAAAGGTATTATAGAGATTACAGGTACCGTACTGTGCTATCCAAGGTAGTATAGATTACAGGTACCGTACTGTGCTATCAAAGGTAGTATAGAGATTACAGGTACCGTACTGTGCTATCAAAGGTAGTATAGAGATTACAGGTACCGTACTGTGCTATCAAAGGTAGTATAGAGATTACAGGTACCGTACTGTGCTATCAAAGGTAGTATAGAGATTACAGGTACCGTACTGTGCTATCAAAGGTAGTATAGAGATTACAGGTACCGTAGTATGCCAACTGTTGAGTGTCTTTGCTGTGGTTAATGTGGTAGGGTGTGTGGTTAGTGTGGTAGGGTGTGTGGTTAGTGTGGTAGATGTTTACATGGTGGTGATGGCGGGATACGGCATTACGGGATACGGCATTTCACACATTGACATTAAAAATACTTATTGGCCGCCTATTAGTTATCGAAATAATACAGAAAAGCTTTACATATATCAAGAAACATAAATACAGTTACCAGTCCAAGCTTAGAGGCTAAATAAAAAAGACGAAAATATAATTAAACAAAAGATATGTCAGGATGAAGCCAGACTCGAACTCAGGACCGTGAAACACGCATGATAACATTTTTATAAAACGTTACAGACATATGGGTTTAATTAGCCAACACAATTATTGCCTCAAACCCAAGAATAGAAAAAAAGTTGTTTTTTTGCGGAGAAATATTGTTGCCGTGACAGAACATGAGTTGGAGCCTTCATGTCAATAGCCTCATAACACGCTGCACTAAGTACATCATCTAATGCAAATGTTAGATATAAATCAGACAAACAAGAAAAGCCTCCTAAACCAGGAATTGGCGGGAGAATTATCAAAATATACAGAGTATGTAGGGGGCGCCACCAGCGCCATATTTGTTCTAATTTTTATCGACTTTCTTAATATCTTATTATAAATGATCGTAGATATATCAAAATTCATGATATGAAATGCCGATTCTAAAACTGTAATCAGATCCAAGATTGAACCAGTAATTAAAAAGTGTTTTCTGAAATATATTTACGTGGGCGAAGCCTGAGTGATGACGTCACGGCGCAAGTTGTGACGTCACTGGGAGGCTCGCAGGGCCAGAAGCTTTCTGCTACACTGATATATCATGACCAGTGGCGTAGCTACGGGGGGGCACGTGACCCCCATGAGAATGCGGTGTCCCCCACTGTGGGGGGCGGTGCCCCACCCCATAGGTTTTTTGAGCTTGTGTGTATAGGGCGGGGTAATGGTGGTTGTGATGGCTGGGGTGTATGGGGCGGGACGGGGCTAGCTTGTGTGTGTGTACGGGGCTGGGTAGCTTGTGTGTGTGTACGGGGCGTGGCTGGTCGGGAAAAATACTCCTAGACCGGCCAAGCTTCCTTATGATCTAATATTCCTAACTTATTACTCAGTGTTAGGAAGGTCAATATCATTAGGCTATCTATTATATCATGATCTAATTACCTAGACATTACTTGTCTACCTAGTAAATGATTGGAATGGACTCAGTCATGAGGTAGTTAGTGGGGAGTCAATAGTGAGCTTTAAAAGGAGGCTAGACAGTGTTATGGATGGGGATGAAAGGTGGATGTAGGTAGTATTAAGTAACAGGAACTACCACGTGTAAGTCTCACGGCCTCTTGTAGCTTCCTTATGTTCTTATGTCTTCATGAAGTGCAACAATTGGTCCTCAGGTTCATCGGCCACTCTGATGCCGTGAATGATGTTCGCTTCTCCCCGAGTGGCAACCTGATGGCCTCCTCGTCCAGGGACCGCACAGTGCGCCTCTGGATTCCCAGTATCAGAGGTGAGGAGCTCTCCGGGGCCCTGGAGCTGTGGCCCAGGCATATGTAGTACCTTTATGATGGAGAAATTCCCAGCTTTATCAGCTTCATAAGATACATTTGACTGTCTGTATTCCTCCTTGACCTTTTCCAAGTGTCGTGCTGCTGCAGTAACACAATGGGTGGCTTGCAGTACAGACACTAAACCCTCTATAATTCAACTACAGTAAAACCTCTCATATTCGGACTAATTGGGCCGAGGAGTGGTTCGAATAATGCAAGGATCCGAGTAATGGGGGGATATGTAAAAAAAAAAAAAAATAAAAAAAAAAAAAAATATTAGGTATATATAGCTAGGAAATTTCAACCCCTAGAAAAAAAAAAAAAAAAAAACTAGGTGCATATATAGCTAGGAAATTTAGACCCCTTAAAAAAAAAAAAAAAAAAAAAAAATTTCTAGGTGTATATATTGTAAATAGCTAGGAAATTTCGACCCCTAAAAAAAAAAAAAAAAAAAAAAAAAAAAAGAGAAGGTCCGAAGAATGTCAAAGTCCGAATAATGAGGGTCCGAATACGAGAGGTTTTACTGTACTTGGGGATATACCTGGGTCGCATTAGCCGAAAGAACACACAATAAGAACTCACTCAAAACATGCCAAAACATCACAGCTTGCATAACTTGCACTCACCAAAACATGGCTAATACTGAAGTCTAGAAATGCAGTACATATATAGTCAAGATATACTCAATAATTATGACTGGTATTTTCAAGGTGACTCCACAATGTTCCGAGCCCACCAGGCCAACGTTCGGACAGTAGACTTTTCCCCGGATGGCCAGCAGCTGGTGTCGGGCTCGGATGACAAGTCTATCAAGGTGTGGACGGTACACAGGCATAAATTTGTGTACTCCCTCGCGACACACAACAACTGGGTGCGTTACTCTTGTTTATATATTGTTTTGATTGTTTGTGAGGAATTTACTTTGTGTTGTGCCACCCTACATTGTGTGTGTGTGTGTCTGGTGTGTGTGTGGTGTGTGGTGTGTGGTGTGTGTGTGTGGTGTGGTGTGTGTGTGTGTGTGTGTGTGGTGTGTTGTGTGGTTCTTCGTGTGTGTTGTGTGTGTGGTGTGGTGTGTGTATGTGTGTGTGACGGTGTGTTTTGTTGTGGGTGTGTGCACCATCCTTACCCTTGGTGCACCCTGTGTAATCTCTATCCCATGTTGGGTTCCTGTCTGCTCGGGTGAGAACAATGATATACAGTGTTATTAATTGACCGTTACACCGCTCCCTCAGGTCGGTGGTGATCCTCCCGAGGCCGCATGTTGGTGTCCTGCGCTGACGACAAGACGGTTCAGTTGCACGACGCCCTCAACGGCACCTCCCTGCACACCTTCACGGAGCTCAAGAGTTCCTGCACCCACGTGGCCTTCCATCCCTCGGGCTCCTGCATCGCCACGGCCAACAAGGACGGTGTTGTAAAGGTAGGTGAATAACACGTGTATTGTAAACTCTCTAATTCGAACCCGTATAATTCGGACTTTCGGTTAATTCGACCCAGGCTTCCCCCAATTTAGATCTAATTATAGTGTTTACTGTATTGTAATCATGACTGCAGTCCTCATATACAGTGAACCCTCTTATAATTTGATCTAATTCGGGGGAGGCCTGGGTCGAATTAGCCGAGGTTCGAATGATATGGGTTGGAATTATAGAGGGTTGGAATTAGAGAGGGTTGGAATTATAAAGGGTTGGAATTATAAAGGGTTGGAATTAGACAGGGTTGGAATTATAGAGGGTTGGAATTAGAGAGGGTTGGAATTAGAGAGGGTTGGAATTAGAGAGGGTTGGAATTATAGAGGGTTGGAATTAGAGAGGGCTGGAATTAGAGAGGGTTGGAATTAGAGAGGGTTGGAATTATAGAGGGTTGGCATTATAGAGGGTTGGAATTATAGAGGGTTGGAATTATAGAGGGTTGGAATTAGAGAGGGTTGGAATTATAAAGGGTTGGAATTAGAGAGGGTTGGAATTAGAGAGGGTTGGAATTATAGAGGGTTGGAATTATAGAGGGTTGGAATTATAGAGGGTTGGAATTATAGAGGGTTGGAATTATAAAGGGTTGGAATTATAGAGGGTTGGAATTAGAGAGGGTTGGAATTAGAGAGGGTTGGAATTATAGAGGGTTGGAATTATAGAGGGTTGGAATTATAGAGGGTTGGAATTAGAGAGGGTTGGAATTATAGAGGGTTGGAATTATAGAGGGTTGGAATTAGAGAGGGTTGGAATTAGAGAGGGTTGGAATTAGAGAGAGTTGGAATTAGAGAGAGTTGGAATTAGAGAGGGTTGGAATTAGAGATAGTTGGAATTAGAGAGGGTTGGAATTAGAGAGGGTTGGAATTAGAGAGTTGGAATTAGAGAGGGTTGGAATTAGAGAGGGCTGGAATTATAGAGAGTTGGAATTAGAGAGGGTTGGAATTAGAGAGGGCTGGAATTAGAGAGGGTTGGAATTAGAGAGAGGGTTGGAATTAGAGAGGGTTGGAATTAGAGAGGGTTGGAATTAGAGAGGGTTGGAATTAGAGAGGGTTGGAATTAGAGAGGGTTGGAATTAGAGAGGGCTGGAATTAGAGAGGGTTGGAATTAGAGAGCGTTGGAATTAGAGAGCGTTGGAATTAGAGAGGGTTGGAATTAGAGAGGGTTGGAATTAGAGAGGGTTAGAATTAGAGAGGGTTGGAATTAGAGAGGGTTGGAATTAGAGAGCGTTGGAATTAGAGAGCGTTGGAATTAGAGAGCGTTGGAATTAGAGAGGGTTGGAATTAGAGAGGGTTGGAATTAGAGAGGGTTGGAATTAGAGAGGGTTGGAATTAGAGAGGGTTGGAATTAGAGAGGGTTGGAATTAGAGAGGGTTGGAATTAGAGAGGGTTGGAATTAGAGAGAGTTGGAATTAGAGAGGGTTGGAATTAGAGAGGGTTGGAATTAGAGAGGGTTGGAATTAGAGAGGGTTGGAATTAGAGGGTTGGAATTAGAGAGGGTTGGAATTAGAGAGGGTTGGAATTAGAGAGGGTTGGAATTAGAGAGGGTTGGAATTAGAGAGGGTTGGAATTAGAGAGGGTTGGAATTAGAGAGGGATGGAATTAGAGAGGGTTGGAATTAGAGAGGGTTGGAATTAGAGAGGGTTGGAATTAGAGAGGGCTGGAATTAGAGAGGGTTGGAATTATAGAGGGTTGGAATTAGAGAGAGTTGGAATAAGAGAGGGTTGGAATTAGAGAGGGTTGGAATTAGAGAGGGTTGGAATTATAGAGGGTTGGAATTAGAGAGGGTTGGAATTAGAGAGGGATGGAATTAGAGAGGGATGGAATTAGAGAGGGTTGGAATTATAGAGGGTTGGAATTAGAAAGGGTTGGAATTAGAGAGGGCTGGAATTAGAGAGGGCTGGAATGAGAGAGGGTTTACTTTACTGCAATAATTGACATCTGAAAACACAACCATTTCAGCAACTGCAACGTACAGGTTTTGCTCTTGATTATTTGCTGAAACTGAAATACCGAACTGTTGAACCCCTTCACGCCCAGATCTTTCCTTTGCTATAAAAATTAGTCTGTTGTGGAGCCATAAAATTAAGAAAAGTCACTTAATATACCAAATTACCTAGTGGACAAGGATACATAACAGGTCATATCTATAAAACATTGCTTATATTAATTAAAATCGTCTAATAGTAGCCAAATTACAATGGAAATTACGTTTTGGGTCTCAAGGGATTAAGCTGTATTGATATTGTAGTGAGCAGCCAAGGTCAAGCTGATGACGTGTTTCAGGTGTATGACATCCGGACCACCAAGCTGCTGCAGCATTATGACATCCACGAAGAGCCGGTGCTGGGTGTCTCCTTCCATCCATCAGGTGGGTGTTTCCCCTTGCTGTGAGGACTGCATCTCAACAGTAATGAGGGAAGGGATGTTGACCTTTAAACTCCTGCAGCAACACACACATTCAGGAGACAATTAGAACATAAGAACATAAGGAAATAAGGAAGCTACAAGAGGCCACGAGACCTACACATGGTAGTTCCTGTTACTTAACACTACCTACATCCACCTTTCAGCCCCATTCATGAATTTATCCAGCCTCCATTTAAAGCTCCAAAGCCTCCTTTTAAAGTCCTAGCCTCCTTTTGAAGCTCCCTAGCCTCCTTTTAAAGCTCCCTAGCCTCTTTTTAAAGCTCTAGCCTCCTTTTAAAGCTCTCTAACCTCTTTTTAAAGCTCTCTAGCCTCTTTTTAAAGCTCTCTAGCCTCCTTTTAAAGCTCTCTAGCCTCCTTTTAAAGCTCTCTAGCCTCCTTTTAAAGCTCTCTAGCCTCCTTTTAAAGCTCCCTAACCTCCTTTTAAAGCTCCCTAACCATTACAGGTCACATCCTGGCCACCTGCTCGGCGGACAAGACCCTCAAGCTGCTGGACCTGCTGGAGGGCCGGCCGATCTACACCCTGCACGGCCACAAGGGGTCCGTCACCTGCTGCAACTTCTCCTCCACGGGGAAACACTTTGCCTCGGGAAGTCAAGACAAACAGGTGACCTACCACCCCGGAGTTATGTTCATTTCCATGTGTTTTATGAATCCTGTGAAGATTTAGTCATAAGTTAGAGGTGATGCATAGGTGAAGTATGATTGGCTGGTTCTAATAACTCTCCTAGAAGTGTAGTACGGAATACCACTTTCATTTCTAGAAACTTTAAATGTTGGAGGTTATATATGATTGATTTATTTACTTAATGCCAAAAAAAAAAGTGAATGTGCCAGACATCAGAGGTCATATGGCACTGTGGCAAAGCATAAAAAGGGTCAGGGTTAGAGAAAATAGCGAAATGGTGAGGGTATAATTATAAGAGAAGTGATACTACAGGTTGAAGTTCCCAAACTCGGCATCCACTCGGCAACACCCAAAACTCGGCTATGGTTCCGGATTTTCCAAAACCCGGCAGAACACCCAAAACCCGGCGCGTTGTTGTCGAGTTGGCCGCTGGGTGCCACCACACAAAGCCGCTTGGTTTCTCCTGCCGATTTGTTTGTTGTTATTGTTCAGTAGTGTTGTGACTGTAGAGTTGTGTACACTGTTATTTTGTGTACTTCTGATTTTCATGCTTTTTTCCCCCTTAATACATCTATGTTCTAAAAGTCGGAAAATTCCATTACTCGGCTCGGCGCTGGTCCCGAGGTTGCCGAGTTTGGGAACTTCAACCTGTATAACTAAGTAGAATATGTACTAATGCTTTTTTCATTGCTGTGGAATAACGATTTTGTTACTTCAGATTTTAGAGCTCCATTCTAGGTACTTTATATCTATAGGGTCAAGTGTTGAATGCCTTATTACTGTGGATTTTTCAGGTGATGGTGTGGCAAGCCAACCTGAAATCCGTGAAGTCATGTGACAACTTGGAAGTGGTGGAGGAAGACAGAAGGTCTGCAGTCCCCTGAACGTGACCGCCCAGGTGCCGCTCGAGGGGGGGAGGGACGAGAGGAGGAGGAGGAGGTGGAGGTGGAAGACTATGGGGAGGAGGGGGCGTGCCGGGACAGGCCTCATGACTCCCACCACCACAAGACCAAGATCAGTGAGGTACACTACTCTACACGGGTTTGTTACTAACTGCTTAACTCTTTCACACCCAGAACGTAATTTTCATTGTAATTTTGCTACCATTAGACGATTTTTAGTGAAAATAACCAATATTTTATAGATATGACCTGTTTAGTAGCCTTATCGACTAACTCATTTGGTATATTGTTAGTTTTCGTAATTTTATGGCTAACAGACTCTTTTATATAGCGAAGAAAAGATCTGGGCATAAATGGGTTAACCCCTTGAGACCCAGAACGTAATTTCCATTGTAATTTGGGAACCATTAGATGCTTTTTAGTGACTATAAGCAATGTTTTATAGATATGACCTGTTTAGTATCCTTGTCCACTAACTAATTCGGTATATTCAGTTACTCTTCGTGAATTTAGCGCTAGACAACAGATACATTTTTACAACAAAGGAAAGTTTGGGCGTGAAGGGGTTAATATTCTAGTGGTGTAAATGAGGGTACAATATTATTCATGAAAGATACTATCAACCCTTCTTTTTACAGGAACTACCACGTGTAAGTCTCGCGGCCTCTTGTAACTTCCTTATTTCTTATGTTTTGTTGTAGGTGAGAGACACAAGGGCAGAGGATGATGTCAGAAATATGCTGCAGAAGTTGGACGGCACACTGCAGCACCTGGCCTCACAGATGGACACCCTCACGCAGACCTGCATCATCCTGGAGCAACGACTGTCACTGGTGGAAAACAAAGTGGCCGAAGTGGCGTGCAACCAACAAAACTGTGTAAGGGGACTTGAACTCTTGCTCACTTTTATCGTGTTGGAGACTTCCTCAGCTTTATTACGTCTTGTTTAACGTTTAAGCAATCATTTCATTAACCCCTTCACCCAGAACGTAATTTCCATTGTAATTTGGGTACCATAAGACAATTTTTAGTGAATATAAGCAGCATTTTATAGATATGACCTGTTTAGTATCCTTGTCACTAAATAATTTGGTATATTCAGTTACTTTTGTACTTTTATAGCTCGACAACATACAATTTTTATAGCCAAGGAAAGATCTGGACATGAAGGGGTTAAGGAATAATGAAACATGAAAATAAATGGTCTAAAAGAGAAGTGTTTTTCACCCCCGGCCTGGCCTTCTAACAAACAATCAAGGTTGGCCACGTGATAGTTAGTTTTTTTTTAACAAGGCAAAAAATCCATGTTACCTTAAGGTCTCATGCTTAAAATGATGCCTCTGTTTACCTGATAATATGGTTAACTATGATAAAATACAGCATAAATTTAAAACGTAGTATTCCCTTCTGGCATCAAATATCAGTCAGTAAGCAGCAAGGGGTCAGGATTTTTTGCCTCGTTAAAAAAATGGACTAGCTCGAGGCATGAGTTGGTTAGCAGTGTGGCCGGCAGTCTGGCGCCACACACGAGGGGGACAGGTGCCGCTCGCTCCGCCATCCATTATCAGAGCAATTCTTAGTTATTTAATCAATAACTCTTATTTGGAATCTGTATGGTCAACAGTAATTGTATGAATAAATCTGTTACTGGTGAATGATACAAATAATTTCATCTTTTTCATACAAATTTAAACATTTTTTCACCTTACTATGTATAACAATATTTAAAGCTTATATAATAAAGCTTATTACATATTACAAAACTATTTTGGGTTACCAAATTAACATTATTCTGACCCCACAGACAACAAGTGTACTCAAGTAGAAAAAACAAGATGCTTTGGTAATCATAATATATGTCATCATTCTGAGTATACAATAAAAATAGTTTTAAACTCTTAAAAACAGTAATCGGAGGTTATATAGATATTTACACTATGAATGCACTGCCTCAGTTACTCTATCAGAATTGCCGGGTAGATATGTTTACCATTTCTGAACAAGCCAACGAGCAATATTCTTCACCAGTTTACACAAAGACAGTGTACGTTCAGGTTCCAAGTCAATTTCTAGGAAGAGAACTCTCCGTCCGGGCAATTAAGATGCTTACAAAATATACCTAGACGTCTATCTTAGGTAAGTATGTCTGTCAGTGGTGACTGGAATAAGGTTCTGTACACAGTCACTGGAAGGCCACAACCTCATCAGCCATCAACTCTACCTGTGGGATATAAGACTGCCTCACGCCACCCACAAACACTAAAGAGAAAGCCGAGGGGAATAAAATCACCACCCTAAATAAGAAAATAGAAATATGAGCAAATTAGCAAATAGGAAACCAATGGAATGTTGAGCAAAGTCCCGCGCTCTTTGCTATACTGTTTCTTGCTCTCCCTCAGTGCGTTCCCCGATCTGTCCTGTACAAATAATGGTATGGATTATTGAACATACCATTGGAGTATTGTAATTTGGAACATTGGATTATTGTATGGAGTTCATGGTTAATTAATAGGTCAATCCTGTGACCTAAAATAATCCTGCCCTCGACAAACATCGGTATAACGGAGGCCATAAGTACCAAGCCATTTGAGGCGCTATTTCAGAAAGTCGATAAGTGCCATCACTAAAAAACTAGAAAATGGCTTCAAAATGTTTCAATGTTCAAAATGTTGTCCTATCTTTTGAACATTGAAACATTTTTAGCCATTTTCTTAGTTTTTTATTGGTGGCGCTTATCGACTTTCTGAAATAAGCGCCTCATTGATAACTTTAAATATCGGTGCCTGAACCTTCACTTTCTTCCCTATCCCTAAAGAGACTGTAAATTGATTGATTTAAGCCAAAAAAGGTGAAATGTGCCAGACATCAGAGGTCATATGGCACTATGGCAAAGCATATAAAGGGTAGGGTTAGAGAGAAATAGCGAAACGGTGAGGGAAGGGCAAAGAACGGAATGTTACAGCAGGATGGTTAGATCAGATGTAGGATGTGGATTTGTTGGGAAGGTAAAATTTTCCAGGGAGGAGGGGGAAAGAGACTGTAAAGAATCAAACCTACATATATTTTTGCCCAGTTACTCCTTGGAATCTGTGTGTTGTTAACCCCTTGAGGCCCAGAACGTCATTTCCATAGTTATTTGGGTAACATTTAACTATTTTTAGTGACTTAGCAATATTTTATAGATATGACCTGTTTAGTATCCTTATCGACTAACTAAATTTGGTATATTAAGTTACTTTTTGTTATTTTATGGCTCGACAACATACAATTTTTGATAGCAAAGGAAAGATCTGGGCGTGAAGGTGTTAAGGACTGCATTGTTTTCCCTCTTTAGTGGGAGTGTGATTCAGTGCGTACCTGTAGCAAGCAAATAGTCTCCATGAATCTTTACTATCACAGTTCGAAATGCAGAATACACACCACACAAAAGGCACCACCATCAATATTATTTTGAAACATGCTTATAAAAATTATCATAAAAATGTTGAAATGACAGGAACTACCACATGTAGGTCTCGTGGCCTCTTGTAGCTTCCTTATTTTCTTATGTTCTTATATCATAGCCTTTAGGAAGCTCATATAGTATCCTGTAGGAATGTTTGTAGGATATGTAGGATTCGTGTGCATGTGTGAAGTATCGTGTGAATCGCATGCTTCTTGAGGCTGACATTAGTTTCCTTATCAACCCCTTGGGCCCAGAACGTAATTTCCATTGTAATTTGGCTACCATTAGACGATTTTTAGTGAATATAAGTAATGTTTTATAGCTATGACCTGTTTAGTATCCTTGTCCACTAGTTACTTTGGTATTTTATGGCTCGACAACATACAATTTTTTATAGCCAAGGAAAGATCTGGGCGTGAAGGGGTTAATGTGATGAGCTGTTTATCACCTTGTCTTCTTAGGATCAAAGTTTTATGTAATGACCTCGAAGCCATTTTCCACTTCAAAATGACTGACAACATGGGACTCGAAGGACTCCTGTGGGATCAGCCTCGGGAAGACAGCGTTGCACATGGGACACACCCGCTCGTCCTCCTCCTGCAGGGTGGGGTCGGGGGAGGTGCTGACGGTCCGAGTGTCCGGCCTCAACAGCTCGCCCTCCCGGCCCTCGTCGTCGCTCATCTAAGCCACAGAAGAATGATTTCCTTTAATGTCACTCCGTTGATTTAAATATTGTCTTAACCCCTTGCGACCCAGAACGTAATTTCCATTGTAGTTTGGGTACCATTAGACGATTTGTAATGACTATAAGCAATATTTTATAGATATGACCTGTTTCGTATACATGTCGACTAACTAATTTGGTATACTCAGTCACATTTTGTAATTCTATGGCTAACAACAAAATTTTTATATAGTAAAGGAAAGATCTGGGCGTTAATGGGTGACGTTACAAATAAAATCATACTTCTGAGGCTTTGCTATCTATTTCTCATGACTTGATTATATATGTTGAGACCTGAGTACAGAATGACTTTGTTTACACTATGGAACCTCTTACCTGCACCTGTCGCCAATCAAATGGGCTTTGTGGCCGCTCCTGCACCCCGGGTCCTGCCTCCCCCTCCCCCATGACGTACTCTGCACTGCTCTCGTGTCTGGAGCTCCTGAGTCTTGTACTGCTGGTGGTGAAGGGCATAATTTTTTTTTTTTTAAACATCACAAAGGACTGGTCAATGGCACAACAAAAAGGTAACACAAAGGCTGCTTAGTTGCCAGTCCCTATAAAGAAGACAGTAAGAGAATAAAGAAAAGGGGGAGGCCAATTTAGTTCGGGAGGTGTCTTGTTACTCCTCTCCTGAAATGATAGTGTGTTACTCTTCATTGACTTTATGACAAGATCACAAAAGACACCATAATTGAGATGGTAGGTTCTGTTGAAGTATACAATCCTCCAAACTATTTTTAGTTATTTTTGTGTGGGAAGCAGGAAGTGTAAGGCGTGTAAGGCAACAGCATTAGGATTGACAACAGCAAACATGACATCACATCACAGGTCACAATGCAAGAGCGACCTAAAATTCTTACTGCATCATATCTTCAACATGGATTTGTTAAAAAAATCAGTGAGATTCAAAGCCTTATTCAAGCCATTAACCCCTTCAGACCCAGGCTGTAATTTCCATTGTAATTGGCACTACCATAAGACAATTTTTAGTGACTATAAGCAATATTTTAATAGATATGACCTGTTTAGTATCCTTGTCCACTAGTTAATTTGGTATATTCAGTCACTTTTCGTAATTTTATGGCTGACAACAGACGATTTTATATAGCAAAGGAAAGATCTGGGTGTGAACCTGAACAGAGCACTGAAACTAAAATTGAGCACTAACACTGAGCACCACTGACCTATTTGAGCCACCAGACACAAAGCTGGAGGTCAGAACGGATCCATAGGTGGCCAGTCGGCTCTGACAGTTGCCCTCGTCATCCTGCGCCTTCTGGAGGGCGGCGGCGTCGTCCATGTGGCTGTGCGTGGAGGGCGTGAGGGTGAGGGTGGAGAGGTCACGATCTCTCTGGCTCACATTCCGTCTCTAGGGGTGAGCGGAATGCTGGGCTCACCACTCGTCTCACAACTCCCTGAAAGGTGGAGCAGAACAAAAATATGAATGCGTCAAATAAAACCATTTTGACATTTTGTACGTCCCACCCTATTGGTAAATGTAATTTATGATAAAAAATGGATTTCCCCTAAAAAAATTACAATAATCACATGTGGTCATAAGAATGTACAAATAAAAACATCATTTGCATTTTTCCATTTGTTGTGTCTGTTTCCCTTACCCCTTTGGAGGCCCGTGGAGTGCGGCAAGGAGTGTATGAGGGGAGACAGAAGCAGCAGGCTGTGGTTCTGGTCTTGCAGGCAGGCGAGGAGGTCCTTCATGCGCCGGGTGGCTGTCTGTACTGTCTGTTCCTCCTCACTAGGCGTGCTGCTCCATACTGACTCTGAGTGTCTGAGATCATGGCTGCCCACCTGTGTGCACAAGTCAAAGAACATAAGAACATAAGAAAATAAGGAAGCTACAAGAGGCCGTGAGACCTACACAAGGTAGTTCCTGTTACTTAACACTACCTACATCCACATTTCATCCCCATCCATGAAATTATCCAGCCTCCTTTTAAAGCTCCCTAATGACTCCGCACTAACTACCTGACGACTGAGTCCATTCCAATCATTTACCACCCTATTTGTGAACCAGTTTCTCCTTATTTCTTTTTTAAATCTACACTTTTCCAGTTTGAAGTCAAGAAGTGGAGAAGTCAAAGGCTTGGTATATCTGGAGCGAGAATGTAAGACTAATAATTCTAGGGCTGAGAACTAGAAGGGCCAATGTCTAAAAAGGCTATTAGATAGCACCGAATGGAAATTATCTACTATCATGGCAGAAGATGTTATCTAGTATTACTGGAAAACAATCTTTCATCTGCTGTTATTACCTGATGCAATGATGAAGGATGCAATATTTCAAACGCATTTTTCTCAAAACATAGATTTGTGACATTGGCCTTTCTTGTTCTCAGCCCTAGAATTGGTGTGACAGTTAGGGCTAAAGGTCTCTATTCCTTGACAACATTGCTATTAGATTCACATATAAAAATTACAAAGTGGGAAAAATTACCTCCTCAGAACCCTCCAAAGTGTTGTCTCTGTGGGTTGCCTGGAACTTGGAAGTGAGGTCCTCAAAACTATCAAGCTCATCTGTAAGGAAATGCAGTAACATGATCTGGTAGCACATTAATCTCGTAGGAAGACAAACAATCACAGCTATATCAATTGTCTCACTGTGCAAGATCCAGTGTTGGTAGAATCCTGGCTGCTCAGTAATGCAGGAAATCTAGATAGAATTGCTAATGGCCTAACCTGAAGTGGAATGCATTTTGGTTTTGGAAGCCACTGTGAAGTCTGAGGCGGAGGCAGCGAGTACAGCGCCTCCAGGTAACGCTTTGACCTGTGTGGCGATAAGACTCAGCTTCTCCTTCAGCTTCCTGTTCACGTCATTCAAGTGGTTCACCTGTTGACGGGATGAGATTGATGGATTGATTTAATGCTATAAAAAAAGGAAAATGTGCCAGACATCAGAGGTCATATGGCACCTGCTGATGGGATGAGATTGATGGATTGATTTAATGCTAAAAAGAAAGGGAAAATGTGCCAGACATCAGAGGTCACATGGCACCTGTTGACGGGATGACAGATGCACAGCAAGGCAGCAGAGGGCAAAGCAGGATGAAAGAAGGAACATACTAGATTGAAGTATACTTTATAATAAGATTTTTTGGTACTAGTTTTTGTGATAATTTTCATACATTTATACGTTGTTCAGTTGTATTTGATGATAGTTAACCATAGCATCAGGTGTACACAGGCATCATTATAAGCATGAGACCTTTCAGATACGTAGATTGGATTTTTCAACTCCTGAAAATAAATAGACTATACAGTAAAACCTCTCATATTTGGACTAATTGGGCCAAGGAGTGGTCCGAGTAATGCAAGGATCCGAATAATGGGGGGATTATATATGGGGGGATATGTATTAAAAGAAAAAAAGAAAGAAAGAAAGAAAGTAAGAAAAGGAGGAGGTCCGAATAATGTCAGTCCGAATAATGAGGGTCCGAATATGAGAGGTTTTCCTGTACCATCATCATCATCATCATTAAGTCTATCCAAAGCAGCAAGTCAATAGGAGAGCCTCAGCTGCACACCCACCTGTTTGGAGAGTCGCCTGTTGTCCTGCGAGGTCCGGGCCATCTGTCTGGTGAGGCTCATGTTCTCGGAGGTCAGCGTGGAAAACTTTTCCTTGAGGCTGCAGCACTCCTGATGCTTGGCGTGGATCTCATGGTTCAGCTGTAAATTCTTCTCTCTAAGTTTTATACTGTTTTCCTGATCAGGTGATAAAAATGCATCATAGAAATTTAATAACGATAGATAACAAATGTATTGGGATCTAATTCTTACTTCTATGATGAGCAGACTGTTAGTTCCCTGATCAGTCTGATAGTGAAAGACTTTTTGTTCATGCATGTGTGTACTATCTAGTCCTACATAAGCCATTGTGAGAAGCCTCGGATCTATCCCAACCCTAAAACCTGCAGAGCTTCAAACACAAGAACTGAAATATTGGCCAACATGTGTTTAACCCCTGGAGGCCCAGATCTTTCCTTTACTAAAAAAAAAGTGTCTGTTGTTAGTCATAAAATTACGAAAAGTAACTGAATATACCAAATTAGTTAGTGGACAAGAATACTAAATAGGTGATATCTATAAAATATTGCTTATAGTCACTAAAAATTGTCTTATGGTACCCAAATTACAATGGAAATTACGTTGTCTCAAGGGGTTAATGTCTGTTATCTGAGTATCATACAAGTTTGGGCCAAGGCTTCATTATTTTAGTAGCTCCTCAAGCAGCTATAATTTGCCATTGCCAGCCTGTGCACCGGGAGGGCTGGTGTCAGTAGCCTGAAGCGGTATATTCTGAACAGGAAGGTAACTAAACCTATATATGTAAAGTAGATGTTTTTGTGATACTGCCAGTGCTCACAGCAACTAAGCCCAAACTAACCAAGTTCCAAGGTGGCACAGTGATTTATAGCCTTACATTCAGTGCATAGTGTAAGTACTGTCATCAAGGATACACATCAAAGAAAAGGTATAACATATGTATCATCAATGCTGTGGGAAAGTCAAAGATGGACAAGACAGTGGGTTTCAAATATACCTAAAGTGGCAGAATTTCTTAACCTATAGTAAGATGATTTAAATTCAATCGTAGTAGCATAAATTATTTTCACTGAACTTTACAATGATATGGTCAATGAACCTACACAAATATCAGGAGCATCGTCTCATATTTACAGGTTAAAATTTCAATCATTCCTACACAGCATCCTTGTAACCAGAAAAATACCTCTGCTGATGGTTTGTGCTGAGGACAACAATAGCAGGAAAAAAATGTGCAAATATGTATAGCTGTGCATGTTGCCAACCAATGCAATGACAGCCTACGGTTATTTGCCATCCCTCCACCACACACCATCAGCACAGCATACAGCAAGTGCTAAGCAGACTACAACTAAGTACCTGCAATTTCCCAATTTCTCCAAAAAGCTCAGATTTTCCTGTAATGAGTCTCTGATTATCATCTTCAATGAGGGCCATTTTCTTCTGCAACTTGTGGTATCGGTCCTTCATGTTTCTGAGAGCCACCTGAGTGCATGGAGGGAGAGGTGACAGTGTGTGTGCGGTGCTGGGGTGCAGGAGACAAACACAGCGGCTCAAACACCCTTAACTATTCTAAGCAGATAGGAAAACTAGATTTTTTTTTTTTTTTTTCATCACACATGACACCAGATCACTGAAGAAAGGTCACATGAAACCATGATTATTTATGAAGCTACTGGCAGTTTAAGTTATACTGCATATTTGAGAGAAGCAAATATGTATGAACAAATGGTACATCTATGAACAAATATCAGTGTGGATGATTTGTGCCGAGGTATGAGAGAGAGTGTGTGGGGAGGCCAAGGTGCACATGTTTGCCTCAGTGCTGGGTGCCCACTACCACACTACCACAGCCCACTACACCACAGGCTGACACAGGACAGGGGAAAGCCTTCAACATGACAACACCTGATTTAAATTGACATGTGTGCATTGAATAGGTTTGGCAAACGTTATTCCATGAAAATGCAAGCAATTGAGTTGTTCAATGAAGCCGCGTACAGATGTTGATCCTAATGGCTAGTACCTATATATACAAGAGATACGATGGTGCACCTATATAGACAAGAGACAACATGGTGCACCTATATAGACAAGAGATAACATGGTGCACCTATATATACAAGAGATAACATGGTGCACCTATATAGACAAGAGATAACATGGTGCACCTATATAGACAAGAGGTAAGATGGTGCACCTATATAGACAAGAGGTAACATGGTGCACCTATATAGACAAGAGATAACATGGTGCACCTATATAGACAAGAGGTAAGATGGTGCACCTATATAGACAAGAGGTAACATGGTGCACCTATATAGACAAGAGGTAAGATGGTGCACCTATATAGACAAGAGATAAGATGGTGCACCTATATAGACAAGAGGTAAGATGGTGTACCTGCAGGGCGTAGGTGGAGCCCGAGGCATCAATGTTATAGTTTGCAGAGAGTTCCGCCGGGGTGCGAGGACTGGTGACCGGGCTGGTGGAGGAGTAGGGGGAAGCACTCCCTCCCGACACACGGCTGGGCAAGGCATGACAAAGCTATGTAGCACTGCAGTAATGATAACTTTTATTGAACCAGCAAATAAAAAAAAGCATTTATCACAAAGCATAATTATAATCAGTCTCATGTATGTATATGTAATGGTTGGTAACTGAGAAAACAAATCCATAGAATAATGAAATCAGTCATGCGAGCAAGAACCTTCACTTAGCTACTGATTAACCCCTTGAGACCCAGAACGTAATTTTTATTGTAATTTGGGTACCATTAGATGAAATTATTAGTGACTATAAGCAATGTTTTATAGCTATGACCTGTTTAGTATCCTTGCTCTGTAACTAATTTGGTATTTTTAGTTGTTTTTCGTAATTTTATGGCTCGACACTTCGACAGCATACAATTTTTTATCACAAAGGAAAAATCTGGGTGTGAAGGGGTTAAATACTGTCACTGAGGACTGCAATGTCACAAAAACAGAATGCAACAACTCAATGGCAACTGTTTGAGTGACTAGTATATATAAAAGTAGCATTCATGGATGTGGTCAAAACATGGCCATGAGAAACACCCTTACCCAGCAGTCATGGGTTTCCTCTCGGGCCGGGACTGCTGGGTGGACAGAGGTGGCGGCCGCAGTGCTGAGCGGTAGTCCTTGGTGGCGGCGGCAGCGGCCAGGTACTCTGTGGTGTAGTCCAGGGTGTGTTCTGTGGCTTCCTGGGCTCCCAAGAGGCTCACGTCATCCTCCACGGGTTCAGCCATCATAGAAGCTGCAACAATGAAACCTGTGCCAAAACGGGGTGCAGTCAGTTCGTACACAAGTTGTTTCGTACACTAGTAGATTCGTATACCAAAAAGTTGTTTCGTAGTCTATATGAAACCATAGTCGTTTCGTACACTCAGCTCAGAGTTGAACTTGACTACTTGTTACGAAACGACACCTGGCATGTACGAAAAAACTCAAAATCAGTGTACGGAACAACTAACAAAACCTGGGTACGAAACAACTTGTGTACGAAACTCCCTGTAACCGCCAAAACACTTCCTTGCCAAGCTTCACACACCAAATAACATTACCTAGTTACATAAGGCAACACTAACACCTACCCAGGAAAATAATTAATATAATGTATAGATAATTATGTTTATAATTATATTCTGGTTGTACTAAATCTAAGTTCCTTATTGGACTTAGAAATAAATGTGTACCAACTAGAAGTACCATTTTAACTTAGCCCAAGAAAGTCTCTACAAATAAACACTTCTATTAATGAATAAAAAAAAAAAAAAAATCATGAACATTCCCATTGTAGTCATTAGAAGCAGGTATTTGCAGGACTGGAATGTACTGAGCTTACTTATACTTCTGCTCATAAAAAGCTTTCAGGATAATAACCCCTTCACGCTCAGATCTTTCCTTTGCTATATGAAATCGTCAGGTCAGGATATTAACCCCTTCACGCCCAGATTTTTCCTTTGCTATATGAAATCGTCAGGTCAGGATATTAACCCTTTCACGCCCAGATCTTTCCTTTGCTATATGAAATGGTCAGGTCAGGATATTAACCCCTTCACGCCCAGATCTTTCCTTGGCTATATGAAATCGTCAGGTCAGGATATTAACCCCTTCACGCCCAGATCTTTCCTTTGCTATATGAAATCGTCAGGTCAGGATATTAACCCCTTCACGTCCAGATCTTTCCTTTGCTATATGAAATCGTTAGGTCAGGATATTAACCCCTTCACGCCCAGATCTTTCCTTGGCTATATGAAATCGTCAGGTCAGGATATTAACCCCTTCACGCCCAGATCTTTCCTTGGCTATATGAAATCGTCAGGTCAGGATCTTAACCCTTCACGCCCAGATCTTTCCTTGGCTATATGAAATCGTCAGGTCAGGATATTAACCCCTTCACGCCCAGATCTTTCCTTTGCTATATGAAATCGTCTGTCGTTAGCCATAAAATTATGAAAAGTAACTAAATATACCAAATTAGTTAGTGGACAAGGATACTAAACAGGTCATAGCTATAAAATGTTACTTATATTCACTAAAACTCGTCTAATGGTAGTCATATTACAATATAAATTACGTTTGGGCCTCAAGGGGGTAATGTGTTGATCGTTTCTGGCAGAATAACTAGTTTTCTACATTTGAGGGAATTGGGGTCCATAAAAAACTATCGATTTCCACCAAAAACAAGAACCATATGAATTAGAAAATCAGAACTTATCAGAGAGATTCCTTCATCCTTAAAAAACCATGGTGGCCACTAACCTAAATGTACCCGAATACTACCAGGTGATGACAGCGTGCCTTGTAATGCTTTAACCCCTTGAGACCCAGAACGTAATTTCCATTGTAATTTGGGTACCATTAGACGATTTTTAGTGACGATTTTTAGTGAATATAAGCAATAATTTATAGATATGACCTGTTTAGTATCCTTGTCCACTAACTAATTTGGTATATTAAGTAACTTTTTGTAATTTTATGGCTCGGCAACAGACAATTTTCTATAGTAAAGGACCATAGGAAAGATCTGGGTGTGAAGGGGTTACATTGCAGTAGAACCCAGCAAACCCTGACTCTAGGTATTCGTCAGGTAAGTTTCCTACGGTTACAGGGAGTTTCGTACCCAGGTTTTGTTAGTTGTTTCGTACACTGATTTTGAGTTTTTTCGTACATACCTGGTGTCGTTTCGTAACTAGTAGTCAAGTTCAACTCTGAGCTGAGTGTACGAAACGACTATGGTTTCAAAACTACGAAACAACTGTTAGGTGTACGAATCTACTAGTGTACGAAACAACTGGTGTACGAACTGACTGCACTAAGTTTCCTACGCACTCTGGCCTACTAGAAGGATAAAGATAAGGCAGTGATGATAGTGCACAGTGGCTCTGGCGGGACACTTGACACACGCAACGCACTGAACAGCTAGTCTACAGTTCTTTAGCTTCATGACAAGGGTAAAAGGTGACCAATACTCACATTTCACAGCGTTCTAAACACATTTTCACAAGGTCAATATATATCCACCACTCCTCGTCATTATCTCTCAGTTATAACTACTTAGGATCTCAAGGCTAATAGTCTCCCAGCGCCCCTCTGTCGCTACTCAAGGGGGATTACGGGGCCCTGTGTGCGATCAGAACCTTACTCTTGTCTCGCCTTCAAGGATCTATTTTCTGTCATGTTTGTCAATGTTTCTATCAGGAGGACTAAACAGTACACAGTAGGCGGAGTAGGGTGACAGTGAAGACAAAAGCACTCGGGGCTTCACACACAGAAAAGACAGAAAGGAAATTGAGGAAGGAAAAATATCACAAGATGAAATATAAAGTATTGTAATGTTCAGCCAAGTGTTGCTAACTTGCTAACGCAGTGCTGGGAGATCCGAACCCCCAAGGAGACAGTGAGGAGGTGAGAAGACAGAGAGGTAACAAGAGAGGAAGAGATTATACCTATAGTGGAAGAATACTGGAGGAAAGTCATATGGAAGGAGGAAGAAGTGGAAGAGGAGGTAGGGAACTTGGTTATCTACAGTGAAGAAAGAGAAATGGAAAGAATAGTAATAGAGGAGCAGGATATAGCCTCTGCTATAAAAGCAATTAAGATAGGGAAAGCAGGAGGAACGGATGGAATCATAGGGGAATTCATAAAGTATGGAGGAGAAGGGTTGAAACTAGCTCTAGTTAATCTGTTTAGAGAGATGTTGGAGAAAGGTGAGGTGCCCCAAGACTGGAAAAGGAGTAGGGTGACACTTATACATAAAGGAGGAGGGAAGCCAAAAGAGGAAATAGGAAATTACAGACCCATAGCAGTGATGAACGTACTGGCCAAGGTATTTGGGTGGGTGATAAACAACAAGCTAATGTCATGGCTGGAGGAAGATAAGGTGCTGGGAGAAGAGCAAAATGGGTTCAGAAAAAATAGAGGAGGTTTAGAAAACTTGTTGGTGATAAAGGAAATCATAGAAAGGAGCCGGAGGGGAGATGAGGAACTGTACCTAGTATTTATAGATATTGAGAAAGCATACGACTCGGTTGATAGAGGAAAATTAATGAGACTATTGGCACACCTAGGAGTAGATGATAAGGTGGTGCAGGTAATTAGGGAGTTATATAAGGAAAATGAGGTAAAGTTCACACTAGGAGATATCAGCACAGGATGGATGAAGAATAACATAGGAGTCCGGCAGGGATGTGTTATCTCTCCAACACTCTTCAACATCTACTTGGAGGAACTGATAGGGAGGATCAGAAAGTCAGAGAAGGGAGTCAGAGTAGGGAATAGAAAACTAGGATGTTTAGCCTATGCAGACGATGTAGTTCTCATGGCAGAGAGGAAGGAAGACATGGAGGAGTTGCTGGGAATAGTCAACAGTTATGGAAGGGAATGGAACATTAGGTTCAGTGTCAGGAAGTGTAAGGTGATGGAGTTCAACAGCAGAGAGGAAGGTCAATGGGTTCTAGGGAACAACATTCTAGAGGTGATTGATAGGTATACATACTTAGGACTGGAAGTAAGTAAGGAAGGAGTTGGAGGAGAAAGACAAAGGAAAACTAATGAGGGAAAGGCTAGGAGGATGACAGGCATGATCATTAACGGAGGAAGTAGGACAATTAACAAATATGAAGTAGGTAGGAGTCTTTGGAAAGGAATGGCAGTGCCATATTGCTTGTTTGGGTCTGAGATAACATATTATCGGGAGGGAGATATTACTAAGCTAGAGAGGACACAGAACATTATGGGTAGATGGGGATTGGGAGCCCCAACCAGCACAGCTGTGGAGGCCATTCGAGGAGATATGGGGTGGAGCACCTTCAGGGAAAGGATTTTAAAAGGGAAACTTAATATGCTGAAGAAAATAGAGGGACTTAGTGAGGATAGATGGGTGAAGCAGATTCTGAAGGAGGTTGGGACAAGCTCAACATGGATAAAGGAATTAGAGAGGTGGAAAAGGAGGGAAAACTTAGTAGAAACCTGGGACAGGATAAGAACCAAGGAGGTGAAGATAAGAATAGAAGACAATGGACTAGCGAGGTGGAGAGCAGGTATGGAGGGTAAATCCACGTTAAAGTGGTACCGCAAGAAAGAAAAGCCTGAGGCACTTCACTGGCATGTAGGTGATTGGGGAAGCAGGCTGCTGGTGAAGGCAAGAACAGGAACGCTAGAGGTGAAGGCGAGGAGTAGAGATGGACAAGACCAGGCCTGTAGCTTTTGTAGAGGAGCAGTAAGAGAAACTACAGAACACCTAATAATAGAGTGTGGTAGGTATGAGCAGGAGAGGAGGAGGCTGGTACAATCCATAGTAGGAGTGATAGGGGAAGGAGAATGGGAGAGAAGGATGCACGAGGTGGATGGGGGAATCCTTACTGTGCTAGGACTGTATGGCAGTAAGGAAGAGAGAAAGCAAATTGTAGAGATAACTAAGGTGTTTTTGAAGAAGGCTTGGGAGGAAAGATTGCGTGGGAATGTAGAAGATGTCTAGGAGGGTAGGTGATAGGAGGGACTTATATCTATGTATATACTGCCCTGTTGTGCCCTTCTCTCCCCACAGGTGGCAGAGAAAGAAAGGCACGCAGAGAGGCAAGAAGGAAGATGTATGTTAAGTTCGACCTCGAGCTTGACAGAGGACCTACAGAGCGATAATAAGCAAAAAAGGTCACAAGAAGAAGAAGAAGAAGAAGGTTAGGAGGATAATAAGGACCGAAAACTAGGTAATGAAAATGTCTCAGCCTCCCAGCGGGTGGAATAGACGAGGGAAGAGATAATTGACAAGTGTGTTAACTAAGGAGACGAAGTTGAAGAGGACTTATGAAGCGATACTTTGTGACAAAGGTCACAAGAAAAATAAGAAGCCCTTTGAGGTGCCAGGGCGACGCCTCCGTCAGCCAGCGTGGCCGCCGCGCCAAGGGCCGCGCATTTCGGATGCTGATAAATCGGCCCCCGTCGTAAATCGTCCAGCAGACGTTTATTTAACCTAAATAACTCTATAAAACCTAACCCAAACCTAACCTAACCTAAACCAGACCTAACATAACTTAAATATAACTTAACCTAAACTAGATAAATAAGCGTCCGCAGGACGATTTACGATGGGGGCCGATTTGGGCACAAAACCGCCACCCTCACCCACACACACAACGAAATGAAACAAGACGATTGAAAAAGTCTTCCAATAAATTAAGAAACATAAACCCTTAATACATCGAAGCTTAGCGGTTAGAAAAAAAGAGAGAAAAAAAAAATGGAATAAAATAATATTTTAGGGTTAAGCCAAACCCGAACTCAGGACCGTGAAACACGCATGATAACATTTCAATAAAACTTTACAGACATATGGGTTTAATTAGCCAACACAATTATTGCCTCGAACCCAAGAATAAAAAAAAAAGTTTTTTTTGCGGAGAAATATTGTTGCTGTGACAGAACATGAGTTGGAGCCTTCATGTAAATAGCCTCATAACACGCTGCACTAAGTACATCATCTATATGCAAATGTTAGATATAAATCAGACAAACAAGAAAAGCCTCCTAAACCAGGAATTGGCGGGAGAATTAGAGAGAACTGCAACTCCGAAATGCCAGTGGTCGCTGGTAGTTTTAACTCACAATTTGGTGAAAAGTTGGTCAACTTGAAAGAAAAATATGGGCTTATTCCACTGCACTTAAAACACACATGTATAATATTAAGAACGATTTTCTTCTATATGTATATTGTATAGAAGCCTGATTCTGTAAAACATTGTATATAACCAAATAACCAAGTAGGTTATAGTTGAGGAGGCGAGGTAAATGCTACTCTATGATATTATATAGTCAATAACGAATGTTTAGAAGTTATCTATACCTAGGCAGTCATATTTTCCTGTTATTATTGTGTATCAATCAGATAGAAAGCCTAGAAGTGCAATGAGTCGACGCGTGAAGTGGCAATGTTTTGATTCAATCTCCCCGCCACAATCTCCCCGCCCACCACTCCCCGCCGCGGCACGTCGCCTCCACAATTATAACCTACATTGTCGCAGCAACAAGCCGATTTCGGCATTCTTTATTCTTTGTTTTTCCAAGGCATTGCTTATTGTATTTTGACAAGCGTTTGCCAGACGCAGCAGTACTGTCTTAGAAAACAGTGTGAACATCGCCCAAATTTTACATGCCACAATATACATGTAAAAAATCTATTAAGCTTTGCTACTCGAGGCGAGTAATTTGCATTAAATTGCTATTATAGAACGTTCCATCGTAATGCATGTCATCCATATAATTAGTAGAACAACAGAAGAACTATATTTTTTGGTATTCAGATGCGGTGCATCAATATTTATCGCGAAATTAATTTATGAAAAATATTAGTCCGCGGAGCCAAAACACAGTAGACCAACCTTTGAGTTAAAACTGCCAGCGACCACTGGCATTTCTCGAGTTGCAGTTCTCTCTAATTATCAAAATATACAGAGTATGTAGGGGGCGCCACCAGCGCCATATTTGTTCTAATTTTTTTCGACTTTGTTAATAGCTTATTATAAATCCTGGTAGATATATCAAAATTCATGATATGAAATGCCGATTCTAAAACTGTAATCAGATCCAAGATTGAATGAGTAATAAAAAAGTGTTTTCTGAAATGGTTTAAGGAGACGTAAGAAAGTGATGACGTCACAGGGACAACAACAAGGGTACTTTCTGCTATACAGATATCATGACAGCGTAAGTAACGGCTTAATTGAATGAAAATACCTTCCAATAAACAAAGAAACGTCATAAGAGCTCCGCAAATCATAGTTCAAAGGGAAAGTGAAGAAAATAAAATGTGATTGTTTCATGGTCCCGTTAATACGGTGCCACAAACCACTGTTTTCTCATCAATTATAGATTTATTTAGGAAATGTTATAGAGTAGACTCCCTCTTATCAAGACTGAGGAATTAGAATATCAAAGCCAATATAATGTCAGATTGGCGATAACGCCTGGCTAATGCCTGGCTGTGGGAATGTCTGGCTCCCCGATGTAAACAACCCTTATTTCACTCTATCACCTGATTCTACAGACCTACTGTGGCTTGCATAGACAATGATACACACGTACTTACTCTTGCTGGCCACCTAACATCGATGGTCACCGTAATGTAAGGCAGAAAGGGAAGAAATAAGGCCTCCTAGCAAGTAGCGCATTTTCGTGACGTTCACCGCCCTGGTTCAGTCCAGTCCGGACCGGGTCAGGGTGGACTGATGGTCGCGAAAATACATCGAGACTGGCCCCGTCCCATTCGTCGTTCCTATTGGCTGGGGGATCGAGTGGGCGGTACTGAACTAAACTGTGGAGGCGGCAGGCGTCCATCTTGTCAATATCCTTTTTGTCGTCCGCCTTTTAACCTGTGCTGAAGACTTTACAACTACCACGCCTGTGATACTTTAGTCTTATGGTCGGCCATCATGGTGTTTCATGTCTTATCAGCACCACGAGAAGCTCCTGGTCGCCTTCCCCGCTGACTGTAGTGCGCATGCGCCAGTTCTCCCCACACTGGTCCAAGGGTATGTGGGTCGGACCAGCCTGGACTGGGCTGAACCGTTCTAGACTGCCTCGCAAAAACAGTGACCGCCCGGGACTAGCCCAGTCCAGACCGGGCCAGAGCGGTCGCGAAAATACGCTAAAGGTTAGCGGCTACCCTGACACCATGTACTGGACCAGTGGAACTGTCGCCGATAGGAATTCTCGCCGACGTCGGCGGCTGAAACTCGTCCGCCCTAACGCGACACTCTCCAAGCCCCTACTGGGGCCGTCGGGGCATGCAGTAGGATAAGATTACCACAAAACTAAGCATTGCTTGGTACACACTCTTGCCCCAGCTATATAATGGTAGTCTTTCAACCTGTGACCGAAATAAAATCAGGTGATATTATTGCATTATCACAAACCTAAACCTGAACCTGAACGTTTTCTGGTCCCTCGTCCCTCAGGCCACGCAGCTAAATAGCCTTCATCAATGCCCCCCCGTGTATACCACAGTGCCGGGATGGTGCACTTGGTGGACAGCCTATTGAGAGGTCAGGCCTAGGATGGAGGTGCACCAATGAGGCGCCAGGGCGACACCTCCGTCAGTCAGCGTGGCCGCCGCGCCAAGGGCCGCGCCCTTCGGCTGTTCACGACCATGCCAACACTCAAGCTCGTCATTCATTCAAGATATGAGAGAGAGAGAGAAGAGAGCACAACAAATATATTTCCAATATGCAGCAATGAAAAAAGTTGTACTGAACCACCAATAATTAATCTCATTCTCACGTTTTCAACTTAATTCACACTTAACATTCTCTCTCTCTCTCTCTCTCTCTCTCTCTCTCTCTCTCATCCTTTACCAGGATAGTTTTACAATCAGGATGAACATAACCACTGACCCCCTGTTTTACAGAGTCTTTATTACGTATAAAAACTATCACAGGTTTTATATACAGTATTCAGTTCCTTCTTAACACTTATCAGGTAACTCCATTACCTAAATTTATCAATGAGCATACCTTATTTTGAAAGGCAGGTACGTACCATGCTTGCATGGCTCAGCCAGCCTTCGTTACTTGATGACACCTCAACAAGCTGCAATGTTGCAACACGTGCACCTTGTTGGTCAAGTCCTCTAATGGGTAGTTTGTCTCAGGACCTGACTGCTCCTTCATCTTCTTTGCTCCACTTGCTTGGAACTCTAGATTGCCAGCCAAAGATATGTACAAGTCCCTACATGTCTACTGTTTATCTAAGCCTGATGTGTCTGAGTAAAGGTTAATGCCTACACTAACACCCCCTGGAGCGGACTTGAATGGGATTCAAGACGACCTGACATCATCATTTCCAGGAAGAGATAAAGAAAAAAAGTTTTTGATACCATACACATAGCATAAAGGTATCGTCAAAAGAGTACCGTACTTCTTGCTTTCCGATGATCAGGTTGGACAGGAGAGCTGATGTGCTTGTTTCATGCACGGAGAAGCTATTGAAGGCACAACAGGCTGCGCTTATTGCAATACTTATTACATACAGAGTAGGAATTTTCAAATAACCACTTATATAGACAGCTAAACCTAAATATGGTGCCTTAACTTTAGCTTATTGTGCTTATTTAGTAATGTCAAGGAATAGGTGAGTCCACCCTGAGGCTCTGACCACAGCCTACATTACAGCCAGGAGTCAGGTGTGATCCTGCGGGCTGGGTTTTCAACTTAGGGAAGCCACACGTACACAGGATCCTACTGGCTATGGAAGAGCAAATTAATATGAATCACTGCTTCCTTACTGAATACATTACATAACAACATAAGAAAATAAGGAAGCTACAAGAGGCCGCGAGGCCTACACGTGGTAGTTCCTGTCACCTAACGCTACCTACATCCACCTTTCATCCCCATCCATGAACCTATCCAGCTCACCTTTAAAGCTCCCCAATGACTCACCACTAACTACCTTTTCTACTGAGACCATGCCAGTCATTCACAGCCCTATTTGTGAACCTGTTTTATTTATTTTCTGTGAATCAGTTTGTAACCTTAACCCCTTCACGCCCAGATCTTTCCTTGGCTATAAACAATTGTGTGTTGTCGAGCCATATAATTACGAAAAGTAACTGAATATACCAAATTAGCTAGTCGACAAGGATACTAAACAGGTCATATCCATAAAACATTGGTTATATTCACTAAAAATCGTCTAATGGTACCCAAATTATAATGGAAATGACGTTCTGGGCCTCAAGGGGTTAAGTGTAGCTATGGAAAATATCTGAAATGATACACAACGCCTGTTATGTGGTACCTTGGCATTGATACAATGCATAAGCCCTTCATGAGGACCCCATGAGATAATACAAGTAGCCGCAGAAACAGGTGAGCATCACATCACAGCCTCTGCCGACTCATAGACCTAAGGCGTTTTCTGCGGGGGATTTTTGGTTGCAATCGGAAAATTTTCGGTTGCAAACGGTCACAACAACAACAACAAATGATTGCGGGTCGGGCCAATCCTCTTCCCTGGATGGTTGAACAGGGATCGAAATTTGAGCAACCGAAATTTTTTCGGTTGCAATCAGGATCCCCGCAGAAAACGCCTCTACACTTACAAGCACAATGACAATACGATTAGCATCAAAGTATCATAAAACCATCCTATGTAGCCTATCATTACACCATCAGCATTCACTAAGCGTGCCTGATGACTTGCTGCATATCACACACACAACCATCAATGCGGGTAGTCACGGCAATCTTAGGGTTCTTTAGGTATATAGATGGTTTTGTTCTTCAGCCAGCCTTGCACAACCATTGATTTATCATTGTACATACAGTCTTCATAGAAAAGTTAATGTCACGTGCAAACTCAGAAATATGCCAGTCGCCCCTAACTCCTATCATGGAACTAGTTTTAAAGCAGAAATTCTCCTTACTGACCAAGAACCATAATGATTGATACACGCAGACTTTTTCAAACAAAAGCTGAATAATTTAGAAAATGTACGGAAAAAGTGTAATGTAATTCCATCGCCCCAACTGCTGCCCCTTTATAAGACTGAATATTGATTGTCAGATTCCCGGCCTCTGATCCGTCTTGAGTATATTACAAGAACATGAATGCAGCAAAGCTCTCAGGATTCTTAATTAAGAGAAGAATCGGTAAATCAAATTCCCAGGGGCAGAGGAGATGCGGTCAGCCCAAACCTCTCTTGAGTGGCGGCACAAACACACAGCTGGTTGCAGCACATACTACATGTGCTGTGTACACTGTCATTAGTTTCATCATCCACTCTGCTCACAGTGGCCGCGGACTCAAATAGTAGTCACTTCTACATTATGAGTCAGTAGTACCAAAAAATGCGCGATGTACACTTTTGAGTATTAGTTTAATTTGCCTCCTGAGATATATGTAGCGTTGTGGATACTTTGCTATGGGAATATAGCCACGGTCATTTTCTTTTACAAAAATATCTATTGTTTTTCCTTCAAGAAGTCTCGAAGCACTGCATCTGTAACCCGTACAGTGCACGAGTATCCAACAAGATATCCTTAACAACTAGGTAACAAGACATATCACAATTTTTTTGCAAACATACAAAGTAATGCTCTTTGGTATTAATTTCAGTCAACTAATATATATATATATATATACACATTTTTATAAAATTAATGCAAAGCACTTATAAAAGTGCGCTGCAGCTTCAACTTATCTAAACGATATACGCAGTTATACTGAATAATTCTTCACAACTTTTTGTGAACCACATTGAAATTTGTCACTGAGGACCGAGCAATGTACAGAGGATCTACCACCACCAACATGCAATGAGGAACGCCACATTCTGCACCGGCTACGAGGAGAATGCAACGCCACATTCTGCACCAGCTACGAGGAGAATGCAACGCCACATTCTGCACCAGTTACGAGGAGAATGCAACGCCACATTCTGCACCAGTTACGAGGAGAATGCAACGCCACATTCTGCACCAGTTACGAGGAGAATGCAACGCCACATTCTGCACCAGTTACGAGGAGAATGCAACGCCACATTCTGCACCAGTTTCGAGGAGAATGCAACGCCACATTCTGCACCAGTTACGAGGAGAATGCAACGCCACATTCTGCACCAGTTACGAGGAGAATGCAACGCCACATTCTGCACCAGTTACGAGGAGAATGCAACGCCACATTCTGCACCAGTTACGAGGAGAATGCAACGCCACATTCTGCACCAGTTACGAGGAGAATGCAACGCCACATTCTGCACCGGCTACGAGGAGAATGCAACGCCACATTCTGCACCGGCTACGAGGAGAATGCAACGCCACATTCTGCACCGGCTACGAGGAGAACGCTGCCTTGCAATGCAGAACATCACGTGGTGAAATAAGAGTTGTATGTACATGATCATATAATATAAAGTATATGCTGTAATGAAATAAGATAATGAGTTAGTGAGACAGACAGCATATCTTACACTTCTTGGTCTTGCGTCTGTGCTAGGAGAGTGTTGCGGTGCACCAAGTAGCAGCAGAACATGAGCCCCGCGCCGGCCACCAGGCTGCCCGAGGAGAAGCCCACCACGCCATTAAAGCTGCCGGTGGCGTCCACGATGGAACCTTCATAGCAAAGACAGGAAACATATCTTGTGTGACACATAGGATACAAATAAGAAATACATTACATAAAAACATAAAAAAATAAGGAAGCTACAAGAGGCCGTGAGACCTACACGAGGTAGTTCCTGTTACTTAACTCTACTTATATCCACCTCTCTTCCTTATCCACGAATTTATCCAGACTCCTTTTAAAGACTCAAATAGACTCCGCATTGACCAACTGACGACTGAGTCCATTCCAATCATTCACCACAAGTTTCACACATTCATACTAGTTCTGTATTGTCTGAGTTCATGGCTGTCTAATGTGACTTTTTGAAGGAAGAAAAGTACAATGCTATAGCTCTGATGACACACGGCCACTCCGCTCATCACATAAAGAGTATTCATGGTTACACACACACATGATAGTTCAGTAATCCGGGGTGGGAAGGTGGATGCTATGAGTCTTCTACTATAATATCCATCCACCTTGGACAAGCTACCCTATAGCCACTACCACGTGTAGGTCTCGCGGCCTCTTGTAGCTTCCTTATTTTCTTACCCCTTGAGACCCAGAACGTAATTTCCATTGTAATTTGAGTACCATTAGACAATCTTTAGTGTATATAAGCAATATTTTATAGATATGACCTGTTTAGTATTCTTGGCGACTAACTAATTTGATATATTTAGATACTTTTTCGTAATTCTATGGCTAACAAGCAGATCATTTTTTATAGCAAAGGAAAGATCTGGGTCTCAAGGGGTTAAGTTCTTATATGAAAGCAACAAAAAACTACAAAGACGCGGTGTGGCCTCACCAGCAATAGGAGCTCCGATAAGTGCCCCAGCGCCTCCTAGGAAAAGGATGTAACCAAACACAGTGGATAGCTTGTCTCTGCCGAACACCAGGGAGGGAGTGACGGCGATGAGGACGTTGAGGGAGCCGTTCAGAATACCGAAGATGGCAGTGAGGATGAGGAACTGCGTGCTGGTGTGTATGAAGGCATGGGTCAGCACCACCAGCCCGCACACCAGCATCACGATGGAAAACGTCAGCACTGGGTTGACAAACTGTAAAAAACAAAACCATAAGAAAATAAGGATGTTTCTTTTGCCATATAAAATTGTCTGTTCTTAGCCGTAAAATAACGAGAAGTAACTTAATATACCAAATTAGCTAGCGGACAAGGATACTAAACAGGTCATCTATAGAATATTGCTTATAGTCATTAAATCGCCTAATGGTAGCCAAATTACACTGGACATTACGTTCTGGGTCTCAAGGGGTTAAATCGTCTAATGGCAGCCAAATTGCAATGGAAATTACGTCTGGTTCCCAGGTAATCGCCATGGTAGCCATACAAGGAATACGTTGGTTCAGGGTTAAATCGTCTAATGGCAGCCAAATTGCAATGGAAATTACGTTCTGGGTCTCAAGGGGTTAAATCGTCTAATGGCAGCTAAATTGCAATGGAAATTACGTTCTGGGTCTCAAGGGGTTAATGTCGGCTGCAATGGTCCACAAAGGGGTTAATGTCGGCTGTAATGGTCCACAAAGGGGTTAATGTCGGCTGTAATGGTCCACAAAGGGGTTAATGTCGGCTGTAATGGTCCACAAAGGACTCGCTGTAAGGTCCACAAAGGGTATGTCGGCTGGTAATGGTCCCAAAGGGTAATGTCGGCTTTAATGGTCCACAAAGGGTAATGTCGGCTGTAATGGTCCCACAAGGGGTTAAGTCGGCTTGTAAGGTCACAAGAGGTTAATGTCGGTTAATGTCACAAAGGGGTAATGTCGGCGTAATGGCCAAAGGGTAATGTCGGCTAAGTCCACAAAGGGGTAAGTCGCTGAAGGCTCCACAAACGGGTTAATGTCGGCTGTAATGGGCACAAAGGTTAATGTCGGCTGTATGGCACAAAGGTTAATGTCGGCTGTAATGGTCCACAAAGGGGTTAATGTCGGCTGTAATGGTCCACAAAGGGGTTAATGTCGGCTGTAATGGTCCACACCCACCTCACTGGAGACAAAGATGCCAGTGGTCATCCTCCCCACGAGGTCACCGATGCCTATGCCTGAGAGCGCTATGGTGTAGTACTCCCCCACGCCTTTAGAGACAGCATAGTCTTTGTAGATGATGAAAAAGCATATTGTCCCCAACATGGCCAGAAAATATGCCACACCCACAAGCCAGAAACGAGCCTCCATCAATACGCTGCCTTCAGATTTACTGCAGTGGGGAAATTATGAAGAATTGTATTATAGACATGCATATCTCTCTCTCTCCTCTCCTCTCCTCTCCTCTCCTCATCCTATCTACTCTATCTCTCCTCTCTCTCCTCTCTCTCCTCTCCTCTCCTCTCCTCTCTATCTTACTTCCTCTCTCTCCTCCCCTCTCTCTCCTCTCCTCTCCTCTCCTCTCCTCTCCTTACTCTCCTTCTACCTCTCCTCTCTCTCTCTCTCTCTCTCTCTCTCTCTCTCTCTCTCTCTCTCTCTCTCTCTCTCTCTCTCTCTCTCTCTCTCTCTCTCTCTCTCTCTCTCTTTTAAAGTTTGTGTGTTTCTTACTATAAAGTACATGTTGCTACACAATAAAGTAACAAGTTTAACATTAGCTACTCATGAATCGGAAATGACAATTAATGTGGAATGCATACAAACTATACATGTGCAAATATATTCAATGTTTGAGACTTGATAAATAGAGAGAAATAAACTTAGCTGAAAGGAAAGTTGGAATTAGTGTGAAGTATTAATGCAGAATTGTGAAGAATTAGTGAAGAATTAAGTAATAAAGTGAAGAATTAAGTAATAAAGTGAAGAATTAAGTAATAAAGTGAAGAAGTAAGTAATAAAGTGAAGAATTAAGTAATAAAGTGAAGAATTAAGTAATAAAGTGAAGAATTAAGTAATAAAGTGAAGAATTAAGTAATAAAGTGAAGAAGTAAGTAATAAAGTGAAGAAGTAAGTAATAAAGTGAAGAATTAATGCTGACCTTGAGAGTACGGCAAGGGTGGCGCACAGCTTCTGCTTCACCTTCTGGAAGCTCATCACACACCGAGTCTTGTTCTTGCCTGCCGCTGAGTGCTGCAAGGAGACAATACCTCAACACCAAGAAAGAGTAGAGAGAAGATAAGAAAAAGAAGTAAAAAACAAGAAGCCCCCCCCCCCCCCCCCGTTACAGTCCGCAGTAAAATAAAATGTTCAAAAGTTTCTCCGGTTTTACTTGCTAGAGGAAGGAGCCCAGCCAGTAGCTACCCACCCCACGCATGTCGTTGGCACCGGTGTCGTCCTCCTCCGGCTCACAGCAGCCCAGGTCACAGTCCCCCTCCCGCAGCATGAAGCGTGCCCGGCCGCCCCCACAGCTGCCCTTCAGGCTGTCCCCCTCCCCCTCCAGCAGGATGTGGTGGTGGTGGATGAAGCTGTGGGGGTTGGACTTGATGCCATTCAGCCCAGCCTGTCACACAAACCATGGATTGCTGTGAATGGTGCATATTGACACACTGCAGGCTGTACATTCAAGGATAAGCGTCACCCGTGATAGCTCTTGAATGTGGTAAGTATTCTACTCATGATTACAAGCAGTACCTGAGAGTCTCTCCGGGAACAGAAGCTGTGTGCATTAGAATGAAGACCAAAGTCTAGGAAGGAATCCCTTTGGTAGAAGCTGAACTGATTGGAACGAAGATCAAAGTGAGACAGCTCGGCATGGGAGTCTCTGCAGAAACTGTGACCATTGGATCTGCAAGAAAAGACAAGACTAATGCTGTGCCTCCTCGTCCTGACCTCGTAAGACTAGATCCCCTGTCGGAGTACATCTGCCGGGCCCTGATCCCTTCCCTTCAGGCTCTTGCATAGGAAATACACAAATATTTTTTGTTTACGTAATATAATTTTAGAAACACTCCTCAATGCTTTAGCAATCTACCAATGCACCAATATTTGCATTCTTACCGTATGCTGCCAACCAAGTGGGATCCCTTGGAGCAGAAGCTGTGTTGGTTGGAGAGCAGGTTGACGTGATGAGTGGGCGCCTGGAGGCTGATTTGGGAATGGGAAAGGAAACTTGCCTCCGCGGACAGACGCAGGCTGGAGAAAGACCTGGAGGGGGGAGAGAGGGAGGCAGTAGTCATAACAGGTCTTTGCATATTTCTTTTTCTCTGATGATATCTGCTTGTAGTGTCATTATTTTTGAAAGCGCAAATGGCGTTCAACAGCACAATGATGTCAGAGCACTTGTGATTGAGCGACTTCTCTAATAGCATCATGATGTACCTGTGATTGAGCGACTTCTCCAATAACATCCGACTTTTAGATGGTCTGAGTCCTTTTAAAGGTCTTGATTGTTTAGCAAGGTTCTCCTCTGCTTCCTGCTGTGTCTTTTTGCCCTCAGGAATGGGCTGCAAGGGGAAGATGAGCGCTCCAAACACTGCTATTTGTAGACTGAGTCCAGCATTCCAGATGTAGGCTCCTTGCCACCCATATTCCTTAATTGTATACTCGGTCAATGTACTCTGAAAGGAAAATATTGAAGTTAAATGGAGTGAGAGCTTCTCCTATTCCTTTTTTTCAATTTAAGAAGCATTAACATGCCGGGAATTCCGCCTGTCTGCATGTTTAGCCCATAGTTTGTCTTCTGATGTAAAAGTTGCTAGGGTAGTACAGGGGAAACAGCGTCACTGCGGCTCACCAGGAAGAACATGCCGAGGCCGATGCCCACCATGGCTGTGGAGGTGGCGATGGAGTGGCGCTTGTAGAAGTACTGGTTGAGGGCGGTGATCTGACCCGAGTAGGCGAAGCTCATCCCGACGGCTGAAACGACAAACAGGCATCACGCATCGGCTGAACAATGAACCCAATGTAATGATAGAGTCATGTGTGTGTGTGTGTGTGTGTGTGTGTGTGTGTGTGTGTGTGTGTGTGTGTGTGTGTGTGTGTGTGTGTGTGTGTGTTTGTGTGTGTGTGTGTGTTTGTGTGCATCACAGAGACAAGGTTTGAAGGGAGTTGTGACCATGTATGACGTTTCAATACTAAGGAGATGAAAACCGAGAGTAAAGAGTCTAGAAGATGAGTGTGCCAAGGAGAGTGGTGAGGGAGTGCGGCATTCAGAGTGCTTGAAGGTACTAGTGAGGGAGAGTTACAGCCACTCCGCTGTGGTCTAACCTCTAACACCCACTCTGCTCCAGGCACTACAAGGGGTGAAGTAACACCTAGTGACCTGTGATGTGACCCCGAAATATCCAGGCAGGTTTAACCCCTTGAGACCCAGAACGTTATTTACATTGTAATTTGGGTACCATTAGATGATTTTTAGTGAATATAATCAATATTTTATAGATTTGACCTGTTTAATACCCTTGTTCATTAGCTTATTTGGTTTATTTAGTTATTTTTTCGTAGTTTTATGGGTAACAACAGACCCTTTTATATAGCCAAGGAAAGATCTGGGCGTGAAGGGGTTAAAGCAGCGAGCTAGCCGGACCAGAGATCAGAGGCTATTGACAAAGTCTTCTTTTGCCAACCTCAATCTATGGATGGCAATTTAATATAATGTAGGCATAGAGTACAGTATTTGCACAGCAATCACTTTTGTGCTTTCCTTACTATAAGGTACTGAGCATGATTTTGTGTGAATGCCAAGGAATATTACACATTAAAAAACTCAAGCAATAAGTAGTACTCGGTATACAAATTTCAAAGCAACAGCCTTCCTTCACTGTGAGTCTAGACTGTCCCTGTTTTGAAATCTGCCCAAGTATGTCATGCACATTTTATTACATGCAGTGGTCATGGGAGGGCACGTGGGATTTGAATATAGGAACATATAAGCAAAATATCTTTCATAATTATCAACATGATAAAACAAAATGCTATTGAATACTACTACTTGTATGTTAGTCCTCAGTGTTGCTCTAGCTTGCCAAGGGGAAGGATTGCTGGTAGGCTGGGAGAAAACTCTTCAATGCAGAAGAATCATAATACTCAGAGTGACTAGAGCGACAGAAATCACACTATAAATATTTCACAGTGTCATTGACCAGAAATGATCATGATCTAAGAAATAGAATGATTCATTATCTTAGACAAAGCAGCTTCAATCCTTGGATCAGCAGATTGGAAGCACAACACACAATTTGCCTCCCAGCTCAAGTCTTGCATGATTGTGTCCTTGATAGAACACTGCTTAGGGCGGTGTCACACTATGCGGCGTCGGCAATGCGGCCGCCGCGCCGCATCGCCGGAAAGAATGTAAGCCTGTATAACACTTCATTATAACTACATTATCCACATTGTTACCATTTACTATGAACCCAACACCCCTTCCTCCCCTACCCATCAACACCTAGATCCATTCAAGTTCATCACAAAGGATCCCGCAGGACACCACGTGGTGACGGTGGCGGTGGGGTTTGGTGCGCGGCTTGCCGCAGCGGGACATGGTACAAGGCCTTTACCTTGGTACAGGCCATGAGGCGGGCGCCGCAGGGGGACGCATAGTGTGACACCGGCCTTATACCATATCTTGCATGATGCAGTATCTACATACTGTATTTCATTACAAATTCTATTGCTGTTATGTGTAAGACTGTAACAGAGTAATTAGTGTGTCTGTATGATAAGGTACATGTTTGGGTAGTGATTGCTGTGAACCTGAAGCCACTTTGCAAGCCACAGACTGCATGCACCATCACCTCCACATTCCATTATCAATACATCCACCAACTGGTCCCTAATAACCAAGGCTGAAAAGCCACTCAAATCCAAATGGATTAAAAATGTCTACAAACATATTAATGTATGGAAGAATACCTTATCACCTAAGCTTAGGAAAACCCGCATTCAGCTCTGCCTATGAATCACATTTCCCTCTCCCATTAACTCTACAGTCTACACTCCTGTGAAACACTGCCACACGCTGGTTCCCATGTGTGAGTGATCTAGTTCTTACAAATCATAACACATCAGATCTGGCTTCACTAACTTCACTCCTTCACTCTTTTTGGACCAATCTCTATCTACCTGTTACTCAAATTGCTTCCAAAGCCATCCATCGCTCCTGCATCCATTGGTAGGCACATGCTGATGCCCGGGGCTGATCCTTCCCCTCCCTCCCCTGACAGCCAAGCATGAACTGTCTGACACACATCCTATCAACAATGCTGACTGTCAAGTACTTCATGTAAAACAACACTTGATTGCTGTTTATAACATTTCTTTGATGTCAAATTCTCTTCACCATGCAAAAAGAAATATCTGAGGTTGTTTTCTCACCCAGAATTTTATTGGAATGAGGTAAAAAAAATATTAGCATAAATAGATCTGGGTCATGCAGCAGCAGGAATGAAGCCTCAAGCAGAAAGCACCACAAAGATATCATTCTGAATAAAAGGAGAAAATGGAGAAATTATGAACAAAGGTCTGAAGGAAGGAAACTTGATATGCATGTTTTTACATAATTTTCTGAAAAACAAAATAAGTGAGCAATCTATGGACTACAAATGGAGATGTAGAAGCCGAAAGTGTGTGACTGTTGCACGTGATGTGACCTCCGTGATTGTAGGGTCATAGGAGACAAGAGTGAATAAAACATTGTATAGGTACACATCTTTTGTAGAATTTGCTACAAGTATATCCACACTGTAGTTCAAACAATATAACACATCTGTCACTGAGACAAATCATAAGTACGGCATGAACTGTACGTGACAAGGAGTCTTACCCCGACCGCCGGCGTAGGAAGGCCAGGAGATTAATACGTACCTTTCATCAGCCTCCACCACTCTGTGTTCTCCTGAAAGTGAGCTATAACCCTCGAGGGGGGAATACACATCCTCAATTTTCTCTTATCAAGAGCCTCATCATCCTCACCACCATCACATCACCATCAAAGAGCTGCTGTTGCGTCTCAGGCTGCTGGATGTGTTTAGCTAAGGCCAGACTTCACATCTTCTCTGTTTTTTAATGCTTCTGAATCCTCCTAATTTTGTAGCTGTAAATAGTTGGGAAAGAAAATGCCATGGTAATTAAGTGCAGGTGCTCAGCTGGCTGGTGCAGTGCAGGGCAGTTTGGTGTCAGCACCTCAAACTGTCAGCCTGCCACAGGATTGCTTCAAAGCTTCAACCATTTTGTGTGGCCTGAAAGAAAGACTGCATGGGGAAAAGAATCAGGGTTGAACCCCGGCAAGTCCAAGAGGAAAAACGGAAAACAAAACAAAAGAATCAATAGAATGATACAGCATTATCGTATGGGTCAATATCATGCCTATTCCACATGTATAGTACAACTGTGGCCAAAAAGACAAAGGTGACATGAGCGACGACATGAGGCAGCTGAGGAAAGGCGGGAAGACAAGTGCCGCCTCGTGTTGGAACCAACCCCACAAAGACGAGAAACAAGGCGTCGGCTCTCTGGCTTACCTACTATCACGCCATAGGTGAAGAACAGGGCTTCCAGGGTGGTGGTGAAGGCCGATGCTATGTAGCCAGTAGCCATGATGATGGACCCCCAGATGAGGGCTGCCCGGGCACCCATCACTTGAATGAACATGAAGCTGAGGGGCCCTGGAAACCATGATCAAGTAATGACACGCCCCAGACCTGTGTACACATGGCACTTGACTCTGACTTGAGATACTACCTACACTCTTAGAAAAGAAGGGTAGGAAAAGGGTAGAAAAAGGGTATTTGTAGTGATGAAATACTGCTACCCTTTTTCTACCCTTACAAATATACCCTTTTGCAACCCTAAATATACCCTTTTCAAACCGCAAATATACCCTTTCTCATCCCTCTCGTCTAAAATAATAGTATGAAGTGTACGTGAAAGCCCTAATAACCCGCCACGGGTACATAGGGTACCCAGGTTTTATTAGGTTGAGTAACACTTCCTTAAATGGCCCTTATTTCGATGGTAGAAATGTTCCTTACCAAAGATCACTTGGCTCTAAACGGCTAACCCTTTTTTGATCTGTTGCCTTTGAGATGAGAATACATACATGATGCAAGCAGTGCTCAATATCTGAATACCTGAGACAACAGTACTCTGACACATAGTTTCTCACATGGCACCAATCAGAGGTGTAGATAGTGACAGTAAGAGTGGGAGTCTGTGAGGCCACTCCAGAAGACTAAGGTTGTGTCCATTACCTGTGAGCATGAAGAAGGCGTTGATGAGGGAGCCCACCCAGGCGGTGTAGGAGCGGCTGTGACCGTACTGGATGAGCATCTGGACATAAAACATCCCAGTGGTGTTGATAAGCCCTGGGTAGACAGATTTGTAGGGTTATTATCTCTCTCTCTCTCTCTCTCCTCTCTCTCTCTCTCTCTCTCTCTCTCTCTCTCTCTCTCTCTCTCTCTCTCTCTCTCTCTCTCTCTCTCTCATTACCTCTATCACGAATTAAAAAAACTAAATCAACTATTACAACTGCTGCTACTACTACTACCACCACCACCACTACTAGTCTACTACTGTATACCACTACTACTACCACTACCACTACCAATCTCTCTCTCTCTCTCTCTCTCTCTCTCTCTCCTCTCTCTCTCTCTCTCTCTTCTCTCTCTCTCTCTCCTCTCTCTCTCTCTCTCTCTCTCTCTCTCTCTCTCTCTCATTACCTTGTATTAAGAATTAAGTTATAAGCATAAGTGAAGTTAAATAAAGCATGTGTGTGTGTGTGTGTGTGTGTGTGTGTGTGTGTGTGTGTGTGTGTGTGTGTGTGTGTGTGTGTGTGTGTGTGTGTGTGTGTGTGTGTGTGTGTGGTGCAGTACCTGAGGTGATGAGAAAGACTCCAAACATGGCTATGAGGATCACCCACGCCCACCCGCCGTCCACGTCAGGATGAGACTCCCACAGGGTCAGGTGGTTGCAAGCCTCCTCAACCTCCTGCTCCTCCTCATCCTCCTGCTCCTCCACTTCATCCTTCTCCTCTCCTCCTATCCTAATTTCTATTGAGACATCCTGAAAAAGTAATGTCCGAGGGTTAGTATCATCAAGATAGCCTATTTTCATCATTACCTCCGCCAACGAAGTTGGAGGGGTTATGTTTTCACCCCGAGCTGTCTGTCTGTCTGTCTGTTTGTTAGTGTACAGGATTTCTCGAAAAGTTATCAATAGATTTGGACCAAACTCGGTATACCAAGTCTATTTGGTATAAGAAAGAACTGATTTAATTTTGGATGAAATCTATTGACAACTGTTGCCATGGCAACCAATTGCTGAAATATTCGGCCGGAGGTATGCGCCATACTGAGTGCATATATATATATATATATATATATATATATATATATATATATATATATATATATATATATATATATATATATATATATATATATATATATATATATATATATATATATCATGCAACCAATTGATGAAATATTCGAGCGGAGGTATGCGCTCTACTGAGTGCCCCCCCCCTAGTTTTTACATTTTTTATCATGGTATCAACTCCTCAATCTTTACCTCCCCCCCACCGAATTACATACTCCTCAGGCCATTTTCTCTCTCTCTCTCTCTCTCTCTCTCTCTCTCTCTCTCTCTCTCTCTCTCTAACCTGTGGAGGATCAACCAAAGTTTCAGCCTCGCTTTCGTCAGCGGTGGAGTACTCCTTGGCCTCCTCAATGGTGCCCAGGGTCAGTGCTGGCTCCACGCCCCCCAAGGGAGGCGTCACAGGCTCCTCCTCGTAGGTGTAAGCCCCCATCCTGACGGCGGCGACAGCGACAACGGAGCCGCGAACTGAAAGCGAAGGGTTGGGTCACATACTTAACGACTTAAATCTTAGTTGGGTAACGACTTAAATCTTTTCAAGAGAAGAGTAACAAGACACCTCCCGAACTAAATTGACCACCCCCTTTTTTTATTCTTTTACTGTCTTCATTATAGGGACTGACAACTAAGCGGGCTTTGTGTTACCTCTTTTTGTTGTGCTCTTGGCCAGTCCTTTGTGATGTAAAAAAAAATAAGAAAAGAAAAAATACTTGGACCCCTTTTAGACAATACGCCGAACCAACAGCAAGTTATTTGGCGATAGAAATTGCCACCACGCCAGAATGAACTCGAGCAACAGTGAGTGGGTTTCGAACGCGGGGACGGTACACGGGAATGTCTCTACTCCGTCACTTAGCCACCCTCATGGGCTCAGAAGGAGGACCAATGAATACATGAGACTATCATTACAAAAATATGCTTTCTGAAATTGATTTACCACGATATCAATAATTTCTTGACTAAAAAATTGCTTATGAACCTGCGTACTATGTTGACAATGGATGTGCGAATGCTATACTATAATACCTACTGTGTGTCTCCCCGATGGTGGTGGAAGGGGACTCGAGTGTTTATCAGCCAGTTATCGCTATCACTGCTGTTATAATACGCGGCAATATCACCGTCCCCTGTTATCTTCAAGGCTCGGAGATGAGACGACCCACGTGTTGGCGATACCCAGGGGATACAAAGTGGTGTTCTTTTATCGCCCCTGATGGGAACGCGAACACTCTATGCGTTAGCGTGATGTGTCAATATAGTTTAACCCTTGAGACCCAGAACGTAATTTCCATTGTAATATAGCTACCATTAGACGATTTTTAGAGAATATAAGAAATATTTTATAGCTATGACCTGTTTCGTATCCTTGTCCACTAGGTAACTAATTTGGTATATTTAGTTAGTTTTTGTAATTTTATGGCTATCAAGAGACAATTTTTTTTATAGCAAAGGCAAGATCTGGGCGTGAATGAGTTAAAACCAACCCAGGGATCACCTTAACCTTTCCTCAAAGATCAAATCAGAACAGAAATGATAGACCCCCAGCTGGACAGACGGGCATGCAGTTAATTATAGTAAGTAAGAAACTCTGCGGTCATGTCTTGCCGCATTTCACTTACTCCGTAGACACAACCTCACAGAGTAGCCTGCGTCAGCATGTCAGAACCTTTCAACGGTGACGTGACAGACGATTCAGCTGCAAATGTCGATCCTTGCACATGATAAGCGACCTTGCGACCTTGACTGTAGCTAAGTTTCTAAAGTCAGATATTAAGATATAATTGCTATGTGCAAGGGTTTTCTCGCAGACGAAGCGCATTCCCTGCCATCATCAGGTTTATCGCGTGTGAGTCACCTTCACATCTGCTGCCGTGTATTTAAGTTACTGGTTCCAAACACCATTGAACTATTTACAAATAACTTATTGCTTCACTACAGTTTATCCTATCCTTGATGTGTGTGTGTGTGTGTGTGTGTGTGTGTGTGTGTGTGTGTGTGTGTGTGTGTGTGTGTGTGTGTGTGTGTGTGTGTGTGTGTGTGTGTGTGTGTGTGTGTGTGTGTGTGTGTGTGTGTGTATTAACTTCGGTCGTGGATACACTAATTAGGTCTCTCTTAGGTATGTTTAGTGTCGGGAGTTGCTTGGCATAGAAGGCAGCCTGCACGGGGAATCGCGCGTGGAGATCCCCGGGAGTGGCATCGTAGGGTGGGCGAGGCGACGCGACCCCCGGCGTATGCCCCCAATGATTGATTGATTAGGTAGATATATTCCTTCAGTCCATCACGTTGGCTGTTTGTTATGATGGATACACGAGTGCCAATGTAACTAATTGTTCAAAGTGTACAGCGATGCGGTGTCTTTTCTTCCTGGACCCTTCATTAACCCCTTCACGCCCAGATCTTTCCTTTACTAGAAAAAAATGTCTGTTGTCGAGCCATAAAATTACAAAAACTAACTGAATATACCAAGTTAGTTAGTCGACAAGGATACTAAACAGGTCATATCTATAAAATATTGCTTAAATTCACTAGAAATCGTCTTATGGTAGCCAAATTAAATGGAAATTACGTTCTGGGCCTCAAGGGGTTAACTGAGAGGATTCATTGACTGACACACCCGATACCTTGCCACGCGGGGATCAGTCACATCACAGTGTTGCGAGGAGGGAAGCGAGGCAATGGTTCAGAAGTCTTTATATCACTGTGTCTGATCACTTGGCAGAGCTGTAGCCTTCACGTCACTCCTCCCCACGTCACACACAACCCCCCTCCCCCCCCCCAGGCAGGTAGTCGAGGAGCCGCTGACAAAGGCTGGCGTGTTACCTGACGAAGCGACAAAGTGGCGTGGTGTTGTGCATGTTTGGGGACGGGAGGAGGCGGGCCGCGGGTTCCCACACTCTCAGAAATGGGGGGTATATTAAGGGTAGAATTGTTACATCGCACCATCACTACCCTTTTTATACCCTATGTACAGGCTGGAGGGTAGATGCTGCCGATTTATACCCTTCATCTACCCTTTATCTACCCTTTTTAGACGAGAGGGTTGAGAAAGGGTATATTTGGGGTTCGAAAAGGGTATATTTAGGGTTACAAAAGGGTATATTTGTAAAAGTAGAAAAAGGGTAGCAGTATTTCATCACTACAAACACCCTTTTTCTACCCTTTTCCTACCCTTCTTTTCTAAGAGTGCAGGGATGCTGTGCTATGCGGTGACAACTCCATCACTGCGACCTCTACTCCCGTCTTGGCCTATTTCACTTCTACTCTCTGTAATCTCCGCCCCTTTTCTTTAGTAAACTTGTAAACTTCTATTATCACTCTTTCTTCTCCTCGCATGACCATCGCAATAATGAAACAGATTAAATCAACATATTAATATTATACACTGAAGTGGTCGATACTTTTGATGGTAAGAGAAATGTGTTCTAGCTGACAAGAGACAATTTCCTCCTGTTTATTTTTGGCCTTTCAATCAAGCAATCAGTCACGAGAGATAAAGTTATATTGTGGCAGCATTTAATTTGTGTCACTATATGAAAAAAACGCTAGTGTTTCGTCATCGGCATTATTTTTGTTGGTTTCCCTTGGCACTGTCGGTCAGGTGGCATGGCTGGCGTTATGTCTCGGTTCATGTTAACCCTTGAGTCCCAGAACGTAATTTCCATTGTAATTTGGTACCATTAGACGCTTTTTAGTGAATATAAGCAATATTTTATACATATGACCTGTTTAGTATCCTTGTCCACTAGCTAATTTGATATATTCAGTGACTTTTCGTAATTTTATGGCTCGACAACATACATTTTTTTATAGCAAAGGAAAGATCTGGGCGTGGAGGGGTTAAGTGAATGACTCCCTCAGATGGTCGTTCATGGTGTTTTAACGGCTTCCAGTGGTTGAAAATTGAAGATGAAAAATAACATGGAACAAAGTAAAGATTAACAGGAACTACCTTGTGTAGGTCTCGCGGCCTCTTATAGCTTCCTTATTTTCTTATGTTCTTGTTGGTGCTTGGTATAATTTATCATCACATCATCTATAGTCTATTTTGAACAATTTGAAGTGTAACAATGAGTTCTGTGTTATTTTTCTTTCAGTGTTTGGTCTCTCCACGAAATGAGATTGAACGTGACTACTTGCTTGTCTCTTGAACCTATTTTTCTGTCTTTTGTGATTTTCTCACTACTAACACTTCCTCTATTCATCCTTCTTTCGTGATTTTCTCCTCTACACTTCCTTCTTCTCCTTCTTCCTTTTCTCCTTCCTCTCTTCTTCTCCTTCTTCCTCTTCTTCTCCTTCTTCCTCTTCTTCTCCTTCTTCCTCTTCTCCTTCCTCTTCTCCTTCCTCTTCTCCTTCCTCTCTTCTTCTCCTTCTTTCCTCTTCTCCTTCCTCTCTTCTTCTCCTTCCTCTCTTCTTCTCCTTCTACTCCTTCCTCTCTTCTTCTTCTCCTTCCTCTCTTCTTCTCCTTCTACCTCCTTCCTCTCTTCTTCTCCTTCTCTCCTTCCTCTCTTCTTCTCCTTCTTCCTCTTCTCCTTCTACTCCTTTCTCCTCCTTCCTCTCTTCTTCTACTTTACTTCTCTACTTCTATTCCTTCATCTTTTATCTTTATTTATTATTCATCTCTATTCATCATCACCCGCACTCGTCTCCACGGTGTGTGCCAGTTTTTTTGTTCAGCCCTTCCCTGCACCACTGTCCCCTGGGCCAAAGTACCTGCCATTGATAAGAGCCGCGATAACTCCACGCTACTCATGCTACTTACGCACTGCCTGTACTACCGTAGATAACAAACAGTACAGTCGCCAGGACAACGTTTCTTTGTTATTTACAGACGTCTGGTGGCGTTAATACTTACATTTGTACATCCATGATTTCAGGAAAGTTAGAAGAGGCTATCTGGAAAGTCTGTGTCATTTTGTGTCTTCATCTGCGTCATATTAGGGCTATAAATGAAAAAAATATAAAAATAAAACCGAGTGGTGACGTTGTTATACCTACTACAGTAAAGTCGCCAGCTAGTATTTTAACCCAACAGTTGAGTCGCCACTCTGGGGAATTCAGGGAAATTAGAGGTAAAGTAAAACAAGTCTATATATATTAGCTGCGGAAGATGCTTGGATATAAAAAAATTCCTCTGCCAACGTGAAGACAAATTCTATTCAAGTTTGAAAGATCTGGCAAGTCTTGTGTCCTGTCGCCCGAAAGGTGATGAGCTACTGTCTGTCATCGCGCCAAGAAAAACTTGAGAAGCAAAATGCGCAACAGTTATACTTGCAGATACAAAGCATAAAACAACGCTGAAACAGGGTAGATTATACAGTCATGATATAAACTGTATCATCTTCAGTGGCACATAAAAATCAGTAGTGATGCTATAATTCGTAATATTTGGCGGCTGGCGACATGACTGCAGGTGGCGACTTGACTGTTATCTACGGTAGATATACCTTGTTCACATGGAAACATACTTATGAACATTCTTTGGATAACCCGATAATGAGTACTTAAGTTCATTCCCTCATGTCTATATATTATGGTGTTTTTTTCCTGTATGCCTTCAGGTGAGAATAAAATTATTATTATCATTATTATTATTATTATTATCATTATCATTATTATACCACGACCAGTACACATTATTCTGTCCCGCCCTAGTGACTCCGCCGTGCTAAATGACTACACTCTTAGAAAAGAAGGGTAGGAAAAGGGTAGAAAAAGGGTGTTTGTAGTGATGAAATACTGCTACCCTTTTTCTACTTTTACAAATATACCCTTTTGTAACCCTAAATATACCCTTTTCCAACCCCAAATATACCCTTTCTCAACCCTCTCGTCTAAAAAGGGTAGATAAAGGGTAGATGAAGGGTATAATCAGCAGCATCTACCCTCCAGCCTGGACATAGGGTATAAAAAGGGTAGTGATGGTGCGATATAACAATTCTTCCCTTAATATACCCCCCATTTCTGAGAGTGTACCAATAATGTCATTCTGCCCTCGGTAACTCATAAACAACACTGATTTCACCATCACTATTTGGAGCAATGGTAAATTCTGAGATCACTATATTGCACGTGATCTGAAAATGTCCTGAAAATGTCTGATAAAGAAGAGGTACATTCCAAGATGAGATAATACATACCAAAGATAATATGAATGATCCTTCCTACACACGCACCATCACCACTGCCATCACCATTACCAAAACCATACACAAACACCACACACACACACAAACATACACACATACACACACACACAGCATTGTTACGTCGTCAAAAAAAATCTTCAGGTTAACAATTGGTATGTTCTTAAAGAGGACGCACACGACAACCACGCTTTACGTTAAGGAGGACAGAGTGTACACCAAGGTAAACAGAAATGAGACTCACTTTTCTGTTTACCTTGGTGTAGACAGTGTGCCTCGGGTCAAGCGATGCACCAGGTAACAGAACACAACGTTGCCTCACCCCGCCACAGCAGGTATATACACTGCCAGCTTTAATACACTAAGGGCAAGCGGTTCGCAAGGCTTCCCTACCTCACCTCACCTCACCTCACCGCGCGACGACCATTCTCTCAACACTGTAACACTTGAGACAGAAGGTGGATGGATGGGAGGGATTGTTGTTGGACTCACACAGGCATTGACCCTCCTCGGTTTTGCCGCCGCGCCACTCGCCTTCCTTGGCTCGGTAGTCAGATATTCATGCCTCTAATAAGGGTCCATGACAACTATACACACGGCATTACCTGGATATAATGAGGAAGACAATGCCGTGTTTTATCTACCATAGAAGATCTGTACGGCTTGGTAAGTTAGTGGCATTCCCGGCTATGTTGAATATGAGTCAAGCTTGGTGCGGCGGTGGGTTAAGAGCAAGGATAGTATAACGCCTTCTAATATCCTTGGTTAAGAGCGAGTGTTATGTGTCATGACGGGGCTGAGCTATGCTATGTAACACTACCTTGGTGTGTGTCTGGGGAGGCCGCGCCCGGCTGTGCTGCGCTACACGGGACACCAAGGGAGACTGACGAGTGCCACAAGAGTCGACTCCGCGTCGCTCGCCTCCGCTGCAGCTGGTCGTCGAGATAGGTATTGCAGGAGCGTGCGCATGCGTCGAGTACACATGCCTCACCCCATTACTCCTTCATTGTCCCTACTCCCTACGCCTCCTTGGTCATCTTTGTAGAGTCTGTACCCAGCTTGTACCGTACCTCCTCAGCCCCTCGCCCCTCTCTCACCTCACCTGACATCGCACCCCTATCCCCTTCCACCCGCCACCTGCCTCGAATCGTCACTCAACATAATTTTTTTCGTTTTATTTTGGAATGCTTGCGTTTTAATGAGTTTTAATGTATCAGATATTAAGATATGTAAGGAAGGAGCCTGTGTTGCTAGTGATTTAGTGGTAGGTGTGTATGTGGGTTAAAATAGTGACTATTAGTGTTACGGGGTGGACGTAAGAATGTTTCCCCGTCACTCCCCCGTCACCTAAAGTGGGTTGGACTGGGTACGGAAGATCGGAACCTAATAACTCACACAGCCGGTTTGAAGGGGAAAGGGTGACTGATATAAAGAGATAGATCGCCTGAATAAGTCATAACCACCACTATCACCAACATTACTTATCATCAGTACCTACCAATGATAATAATAAAGATAATAATAATAACAATAACTATCATCATTTTTCACCATTGATTACCGTCCTGTGGTATTGCGTGGACAAAACCTCAAGTCCTCAACACACAAACACACGCACAAAAATAAGTTACCCCAATTCAACAATCCTTTATGAGGGTCAGACGTTGTTATCTCAGCGGCCTGGCTCTTCCTCATCCAGTGCTTGTCAGTAATGTATTTTGAGAGTCAGTGGGGCGCGGCTTCTAGGGGTGGGGGGGCGGTGGGGGAGGTTAAAAGCCCTTGCGTATTATTCTCAAAAAAGTAAAAAATACGAGAAAAGATAAGGGCTAAGATGAAGAGGTATGGAGGACGAGAAGGGGAGTTGTATGGCTGTTGCTGAGGGGATGAAAACACACCACTCTCTCTCTCTCTCTCTCTCTCTCTCTCTCTCTCTCTCTCTCTCTCTCTCTCTCTCTCTCTCTCTCTCTCTCTCTCTTTAGCGACATATTCCTTTAGCGACATAAACATTACATCGCATTTCTTCCTATATTATTTCCCTGTGTTGCTTGATACCCTGCAGCCTTCCTATATCCTTCCTATCCCTGCCTTCCTATCCTTGCTATCCCTGCCTTCCTATCCTGCTATCCTGCCCTTCTATCCTGCCTTCCTGCTATCCCTTGCCTTCCTCCTTGCTATCCCTGCCTTCCTATCCTTGCCTTCCCTTGCTATCCCTGCCTTCCTATCCTTGCCTTCCCTTGCTATCCCTGCCTTCCTATCCTTGCCTTCCCTTGCTATCCCTGCCTTCCTATCCTTGCCTTCCCTTGCTATCCCTGCCTTCCTATCCTTGCCTTCCCTTGCTATCCCTGCCTTCCTATCCTTGCCTTCCCTTGCTATCCCTGCCTTCCTATCCTTGCCTTCCCTTGCTATCCCTGCCTTCCTATCCTTGCCTTCCCTTGCTATCCCTGCCTTCCTATCCTTGCCTTCCCTTGCTATCCCTGCCTTCCTATCCTTGCCTTCCCTTGCTATCCCTGCCTTCCTATCCTTGCCTTCCCTTGCTATCCCTGCCTTCCTACCCTTGGCGTGTTCTTCTACTCAAACATCTGAGTCTGCAAAAACTTGATCTCATGAAGGTTATAAAAACTACTGACGTGGATGATTTGTCATGAGAGAGAGAAGAGAGAGAGAGGAAGAGAGAGAGAGAGGGGAGGAGAGGAGAGAGAGAGAGAGAGAGAGGAGAGAGAGAGAGAGAAGAGAGAGAGAGAGAGAGAGAGAGAAGAGAGAGAGAGAGAGAGAGAGAGAGAGAGAGAGAGAGAGAGAGGAGAGGAGAGAAAGAGGAGAGAGAGACAGACAGACAGACAGACAGGACAGACAGACAGACAGACAGACAGACAGACAGACGAGAGAGAGAAGAGGAGAGAGAGAGAGAGAGAGAGAGAGAGAGAGAGAGAGAGAGAGGACCCAACAAATTTAAAGCAAACCAATTCTTCCGGGTACTAAGAGTGTCCCTTTAAACAGTAGTGACAACAGCTATTCGCGAGCCTTCCCCTGGGTCTTGGCGCCTCGTGCAGTACTGTATAACGTCGTCCAAAGTTTGCCTCATCTAAATATAAACGCAACTGTCCCCCTCTCACAAATCTTATCATAGAGACAAAATTAGCAAACAGACACCTTCCTGATTCTTGGGTTCATTTTGCCTTTCTGGAGTAAAATGCTGCCTCCTTAATTTTTTCTATGTCCTTTGTGTTTATAGATATGAATACCTACGTGTATCTGTGTATGTCATTGTAGACTGTCTCGAATTATTGGATTTACTATCTCTCTCTCTCTCTCTCTCTCTCTCTCTCTCTCTCTCTCTCTCTCTCTCTCTCTCTCTTTTTCTCTTTCTCTCTCTCTGCACTTCCGTGTTCTCTCTATCTTGTTTACAGTCAGAAGCCCACTATCGTCATCATCTACTTCCTCCTCTTCGTCGCCATGTCCTCGTGGTTGGGTTCATGAATGCTGCATTGTACTTAGTGAGTGAACCGTTAACCCCTGCAGACCCAGAACATAATTTGCATTGTAATTTGGGTACCATTAGACGATTTTTTGTGAATATAAGCAATATTTTATAGATATGACCGTTTAGTATCCTTGTCCACTAACTAATTTGGTATATTCAGTATATTTTTCGTAATTTTATGGCTCGACAACATGACAATTTTTTCTAGCCAAGGAAAGATCTGGGCGTGAAGGGGTTAAACAGGGGATCGAGCTCTTCACGTGAGACAAGCGTGTGTGGTGTACGGGGCAAGCAAGAGTAACGCTCCATCATCCTCAACACCCAGTGTGACACATGCGCAGCAGCCCTCGCCAAACATGTTTTCGCATCTTCAAGGGTAGACAGTGTTCGCAGCACCAAGGTCACGGGTCACACAGTACCACTCCTCACGCCCGTTGTGGCCAGACGGCTCAGCTATCTAACAAAAACAGCAAAAGGGTAAAAAATCGTGTGTACGAGTATGATGAGAAAAGTGAATCGTCCATAATTCACGTTAGCCAATCAGCCCCACATGTTGCCTTGCACTTATGTTATGTGCATTCGCAGCGCCCGAGCCTTCGTAGGGGCGGCTCGAGAAGGTTTCCAGGTTGCGAAACACTGCCTCGCCCCTCAGGCCATGACGTCCCCGTCCTAGCAACAGCACAGCACGCCGCCGCCACACACACCCTCCCTCTCCTCCTTTTCACTAATGCGAGTCACGGCTTGAGTCCACCGTGCCCTTGGAGGTCCTCGGCACGCAGCGCTATGTATACGCCATCGCCGCAAGGCTAGAGGTCCCGCCACCGCCACCCTTTGCCTCGTCACCCATGATAACGATAATATAATCAGCCGCCACACTCAGGCTGGTGAGGAGCGCTGGACCACCCGCCGCGTCGCCCCAGGGCCAGGAGCCATATAAGGAACAGTGCACCAGACATACGAACACACTGTGACAGGCCTCGGCCAGTGCCCTATCCCTCAGGTAGGCCAAGCGACCCTTCCCGCCACACAAATATACACCCACTCTGTGCCACCCAGAAAGAGAGGCTCGTCGTCCTATCATACACAATATTATAATAATTATCCCTCCTCACTGAACCACTCTGTTTGAAGGCAGCAACGCAAGGGTACATGAACCTTGCACCCTTTGCATCGTAAGTATATATATACATTTAGGCTGCTGACGTATGAGTGCCTGGCAGTTCCGCAGTTGTCGCCGCCAGAATCATCATCCTACTACTGCAGGTGCTAGGCTGGCAGACAGCAAGGCGCTGGGGGCGTGCAAACTGTTTTGGCAACACGTGTACGTATACTGCACCCATGCACCCACGACTCCAGTGATCCCTCGAGAGGCAACGCGGGCGCCTGAATACTAACACCCCTTCGTTGTCCCCAGCAGGAGCCGCCACTATCCCTGAGCTGCCCTGGGGCCGGTGCATCTTCGTCGCTTCCGCCACGAATACCTGCCGCCCGCCGTGTCAGTGTTCCCATCACCTGACGGCGCGGCAGACACCAAGCACTCTCGCCCCGCCTTTCTTTTTTTTTTTTTTTTTTTTTTTTTTTTTTTTTTTACGTTTAAGCCTATAGCACCAGTAGGCTGTTTATTATATAAATCTGCAACAACCCTCCTGTCATGCACTTTTGTTCCCCAAGCATTGCTCTCACCCTCTTCTTACAGCTCGCTTTTCACCTTCCAAAGTATCGTTTTTCTCCTCACCTCCTTTCTCTTTCTTCCGCCATTGTGCGGCAGCCGGGCAGGCGTCACGTCAGCACAATCATGGCACGCCGGCCTCCTGACAACACACACGTACACACACACACACACACACACACACACTTCTTTCTTCCTGTGAGGTGGTCGTCCCTTCCCTTTGTCTGTTACATAACACCACACATTTCCCTGAACAATCCCATACCAAGCTTTCCCTTCTGACCTTCTCACAGCCTCACTTTGCTCCTTGTTTCTCCACTCTCTTATGGCTCTTCTACTGTTTTTCTTCTTCTATTTTTTTATAGCTTCCCATCCGACCTCTCGGGAACATACACAGGCTTTGTCTTATTCCGGCATTTCTTTTTGTCCTTGCCTTGCTTCACTCTTCGTTCTGGTCTTGTCTTCCCATATTACAGGAACTACCACGTGTAGGTCTCGCGGCTTCTTGTACCTTCCTTATTTTCTTATGTTCTTATGTTCTTCAGCACAGCACAGCACAGCACACACACGCGGTCACCCAGGGACAGCGCACCACACTGCCCTGCCGGCTGCCTCTCCCTTCGAGTCCCTTGCCTTTGCCTTTACGCAACACCTCGGCGACGGTTTTCAAGAGCGGCATCTTGTGGCTGTAATGTAGGGCTTACGTAACCTTGCTATCTCAGCCTGGAGGTTCCCACAGCCGGGGCGGGGTGGCGTGATACCTATAGTCTGTTTTTTTTAACGAGGCAAACATCCCATTCTATCTTAAGGTCTCATGCTTAAAATGATGCCTATGTTTACCTGATAATAGGGTTAATTATGATAAAATACAGCTGAAATGTAGAAGAAGTGCAGTATTTCCTTCTCCTGGCATCAAATATCAGTCAGGAAGCAGCAAGAGGGCAGGATTTTACACCTCGTTAAAAAAAATAGGCTGTGATTATTAACAGATGTTCGCACACCATCACCTCCTCACATCCACTGCACGATGCTTCTCTCTCATCATCTGTTATTTAGTAAGACCAATAAACTCTTGCCCTTCATGTCTTTCCTAATAATAATAATAATAATAATAATAATAATAATAATAACAATTGTATTTATACCCGAAGGCATACAGGAGAAACAACGACTAATGCATGACTGGCTAACTTGACGCACTAGAAAAATGTAATGCATGACTTTATATTGCACAGTGATTATTGCCATCTTAGAATCTCCCCTCCTCCTCCACCTCCACCACCACCACCACCTCCTCCTCCTCCTCCTCCTCCTCCTCCACCACCACCACCACCTCCTCCCTCCTCCTCCTCCTCCTCCTCCTCCTCCTCCTCCACCACCACCTCCTCCTCCTCCTCCTCCACCACCCCCTCCTCCTCCTCCTCCACCACCACCACCTCCTCCTCCTCCACCATTACCTCCTCCTCCTCCTCCTCCTCCACCCTCCTCCTCCTCCTCCTCCTCCTCCTCCTCCTCCACCACCACCTCCTCCTCCTCCTCCTCCTCCTCCTCCTCCTCCATCTATTCCTTCTATTGCCTTCCCTCCTGACTGTGCACGTATTAACTCCTTCACGCCCAAATTTTTCCTTTGCTATAAAAGTCGTCTGTTGTTAGCCATAAAATAACGAAACGTAACTGAATATACCAAATAGTTAGTGGACAAGGATACTAAACAGGTCATAGCTATAAAATATTCCTTATATGCACTAAAAATCGTCTAATGATCTCTGAAATAGAATTAAAATTGTGTTCTGAGTCTGAAGGGGTTAAGCGAGGGGGAGCGGCGAGGGGAGCGGCAGGAAGGGAGGGAAATTTTGTAGTATATGTATATGTGGCAGAGGAAACAATATAATCAAGGCCGGGAAGCTAAGAAATCACTCAATCATTTAACACAGGCACCGTAAAGAGTACAATCCTGATATATTCAAGGGTTCTAAGTGTTTTAGGTCAGTATTTTTAGCAGAGGAGACAAAGCAAGGCAGGGAAGCAAAGAGATCACCTCATTACATCGTCAACCCCTTTAGACCCAGAACGTAATTCCCATTGTAATTTGGCCACCATTAGACGCTTTTAATTAATATAAGCAATATTTTATTTACATGACCTGTTTAGTATCCTCGCCCACTAGGTCACTTGGTATGTTAAGTTACTTTTCGTTATTTTGTAGCTGACAACAGACACTTTTACAATGCAAACAAAAGATCTGGGCATGAATTAAGGGCTTCAAGACAACGTGAAGAGTAATGGTGTGAGATATTTATTAAGGTTTCTCAGTATTGTGTTTTAGGTCACCTGATTTGGCTCGTGGCGATGTCCTTACCGCAGGGAGGAGGACACACGGGGGAGGAAACACCAGGTCCGTTTATTAGTGCGACACACAGAAGGAATGATGGTGGGGTTTCCTGGTCAATGTGTTGTGGCACGCAGAGCTTGACCTCCTTCCCTCCTTCCCTTCCTGAGTCCTTCCTAACCTACCAGGCGACAGGCGACTTGCAGACTCCCCCCCGCAACATTAACCCCTTCACGCCCAGATCTTTCCTGTGCTATATAAAATCGTCTGCTCTTAGCCATAAAATTACGAAAAGTAACTAAATATACCAAATTATGTAGTGGACAAGGATATTAAACAGGTCTTAGCTATAAAATGTTGCTTATATTCATTTAAAATCGTCTAATGGTACCCAAATTACAATTGAAATTATGTTCTGGGTCTCAAGGGGTTAAAGGGGCCACACAGGCAACAAAGGGGTCACGAGCTGATCGACCTGAATCAAGGAAGGAAGGAAAGAATGTTCAACCCCTTGAGGCCCAGAACGTTATTTCCATTGTAATTAATTTCGGTAGGCCATTAGACGATTTTAATAAATATAAGGAATGTTTTATAGATATGATCTGTTCAGTATATTTGTCCACTAGGTAATTTGGTATATTTAGTTACTTTCCGTAATTTTATGGCTACCAACGGAACGATTTTATATAGCAAAGGAGAGATCTGGGCGTGAAGGGGTTAACAATGACGGCTATTATTGACATGTGCAAAATACCTCGGTAGCTATAAACTCCTCTCCTTCTCTCTCGTTTTGGTAGGCCTACTGTACATGTCGTTATTTTCTTCAATAGACAAGCCTATCCTTATCCTCTTAGGAACTACCACGTGTAGGTCTCGTGGCCTCTTGTAGCTTCTTTATTTTCTAATGTTCTTATGTTCTTAGATTGTAGAAAAAACTCTCCTCACACTCAGACACCTTAGCTAGAAATTACGAAGAGTATATTTCCTTATCAATAAAAGTAACGAATATGTGTGTGAAAATTAGACAACGACTTCTTTCAACGCTATCATTCCTTACCTTCTGTCTCTGTCTCTCTGTCTCTCTGTCTCTCTGTCTCTCTGTCTCTCTTTCTCTCTTTCTCTCTCTTCTCTCTCTCTCTCTCTCTCTCTCTCTCTCTCTCTCTCTCTCTCTCTCTCTCTCTCTAGCGACACGGCAAGGCAATACTCACTCTATTTCCTTACTGCATCCTTTTTTATCTCTGTTTAAGCAGGAATAACTTTGAGGTCGTAAGCAGGAAAGGATATGAATAATCTCTCTCTCTCTCTCTCTCTCTCTCTCTCTCTCTCTCTGTCTCTCACTTTCTCTCTCTGTCACTCTTCCTCTCACTCTCCCCCCACATCTCTCTCTCTCTCTCTCTCTCTCTCTCTCTCTCTCTCTCTCTCTCTCTCTCTCTCTCTCGAAAAGACCCACCTTCCGCCCACCTCCTCGTCACCCTGGCAACTGGGCGCCCCAAACACTATATACATCTTCGCGCCACGCCCTTGCAACACGCCATTCAAGAAAAAAAACATCAACACTGCATCGCTACGTACGGCGGTGACCTGAATACAAAAAACAATATTAGGATAAAGAGGGCAGATCAGGCAAGCAGGTGAATAGTAACCTTGGCCTTCGGGTATAAACTCGTGACACAGGGAAAGGTATTTAGGTGGATGAGTAAGAGGAGGAGAAGAAGAATGTGATAATAGAGGTATACGTAAAAGATGGAAGAATAGAAGAAGAGAAGGAGAGGAAGAGAAGAAGGAAGAGGAGAGGAGGAGGAGGAGGAGGAGGAGGAGGAGAAGAATGCGATAACAGAGGTATACGTAAAAGATGGAAGAATAGAAGAAGAAGAAGAGAGGAAGGAAGAAGAAGGAGAAGAGGAAGAAGAAGGAGAAGAAGAAGGAAGTAGAGGAGGAGAAAATCACAACAGAATGGATAAATAAGCAAAACAAACAAGGATGATGGCTAACAACACTAACTAACTAACACTAACTAACTGATTAACTAACTAACACTAACTAACTGATTAACTAACTAACACTAACTAACTGATTAACTAACTAACACTAACTAACTGATTAACTAACTAACACTAACTAACTGATTAACTAACTAACACTAACTAAAACACCAACACTAACTAACTGATTAACTAACACTAACTAACTGATTAACTAACTAACACTAACTAACTGATTAACTAACTAACACTAAGTAACTGATTAACTAACTAACACTAACTAACTGATTAACTAACTAACACTAACTAACTAATTAACTAACTAACACTAAGTAAAACACCAACACTAACTAAACACAGAAGCATCGCCTTTCTTCTAACATTCAACATTCAACATTCCGAGATAACATATTCTATTTCTATTTATTTGTTTCAAGGTCGTAAAAATTTAATGTGATATCTTAATTGTCTACCAATGAAAACCCAAATTATTAGCGAAGTATTTAAATGGAGGTGAATTTCATGTAGCCGACCTATATTTATACACTATGATTGGTCCTTAAGAAACTGTACATCTGTTAATTAAAATAGAGGGCGATGAACAAACTCACTCATCACTACTAGCTCGTCAGGGTGGCAAGGTGGGTAGAGACGTGAGTTCGCAATGTGCAGCGTCCCTGTGCATTCGGTCAGCGGTTCGAGTCCGCCTAGTTCGTGCTGACGTGGCGGCGCTTTGTATAGTCAATAACCTTGTAGTTGGTACTTGCAAAGTGTCTAGATAGGATGAGAATCTTATCTTATCTTATCATCACTACTATAACTATAACCCTTCACACCCAGATCTTTCCTTTGCTATATAAAATTGTCTGTTGTTAGCCATAAAATTACGGAAAGTGACTGAATATACCAAATTAGTTAGTGGACAAGGATACTAAACAGGTCATATCTATAAAACATGGCTTATATTACCTAACAATCGTCTAATGGTACCCAAATTACAATGGAGATTACGTTCGGGGCCTCAAGGGGCAAAATAATCGTAGCCCCTCAAAATCACTCCCTGAAATGGCTTTATAAGTGATTGTTTATATATTTTTATTCAAACAGTTATTCACCCCTTGAGGCCCAGAACGTAATTTTCATGGTAATTTGCCAACCATAAGACGATTTTAATGAATATAAGCAATATTTTATAGATAAGACCTGTTTAGTATCCTTGTCCACTAGTTAATTTGGTATATTAAGTAACTTTTCGTAATTTTATGGCTAACAACAGACGATTATATATAGCAGAGGAAAGATCTGGGCGTGAAGGGGTTTAATAACACAGATAGATTAAAAGATAGTTATATCAAGGCAGTAAATATTCAGGAGTACCTAAAGATATACAGGAAAGGTAAGGAAGAGAGAGAGAGAGAGAGAGAGAGAGAGAGAGAGAGAGAGAGAGAGAGAGAGAGAGAGAGAGAGAGAGAGAGAGAGAGAGAAACTGGGCAAGACTTGAAGATATATATTACTCTGCAGCCATCAGTGCGCCAACGCCAGATATAACCTTCTTTCTCTCTCCAACTGGTTAAAACTGGATAGTCCCTCCATCTTGCCCTCCCTCCACTCCTCCCCTCCCTCCACTCCTTCCCTCCCTCCCTATCACCCTACTTCCCTATCCCCCTCCCTCCCCTCTCTTCCCTTACCCCCTCCATAGCCCCTTCCCTCTGCCCCGCTATCTTTGGCTTCGCTCCACACACACCCACACACACGTACACACACGCGTCACACATACACACACACACACACATACATACAGTGCTTCGTCGACGCCTTGCCACGTGACTATGTTATTGATCACTCTTGGGGAACCTCGTGTGTGTGTGTGTGTGTGTGTGTGTGTTACTATGATGCAACGCTTTCAGGAACCTTCTCCACAGCGTCAAAAGAGAGAGAGAGAGAGAGAGAGAGAGAGAGAGAGAGAGAGAAGACATGAATGGGTTGACAGGAGGGGGATAGGGGACAACAGGAGAATGGGAGTAGATAAAAATTATAAAGAACGGGGTTAAACAGAAGCAATTATTGAATGACGCAAGTAAGGAAGGAAGGAAGGAAGGATGAATGGAAGAAAGGAAGGAGGTAAGAAAGGAAGGAAAGAAAGAAAGGAAGGAAAGAAGGACGCATGGAAGAAAGGAAGGAAGGAAGGAAGGATGCATGGAAGGAAGGAAGGATGCATGGAAGAAAGGAAGGAAGGAAGGATGCATGGAAGAAAGGAAGGAAGGAAGGATGCATGGAAGAAAGGAAGGAAGGAAGGATGCATGGAAGAAAGGAAGGAAGGAAGGATGCATGGAAGAAAGGAAGTAGGTAATAAAGGAAGGCAAGCAAGAAGTAGGAGGCAGCAAAACACGGGTGTACAGTGTACAGTGACTGTACACTGTAGGCTAACCTTTAAAATGTTGTTGCCAGGGTGTGAAAACATGTGTGCAAGGTTGTAAGAATCCACGCTAAGCAAACAGTGCACTGATGCGGCCAATAGTATAATCTATTGGAGGACGCGACCTTCAACGACACAGACTGGTTTGTTTACATGCGAAGACGACAAGAGAGACGACCGTGACGACAGTGATAAGAACAGGAGGACTACAAAGGGATTACAAAGGAAGCACAAACAGCAACAGACCAATAGGTCCTTACAAGGCTGTTTGATTTAACTACACTACACTAACTAGATAAAAAGAGAGAAAGGATAGGAAAGTAGAAGGCTCCTCCCCACCCACCCATCCCTCCAGCCGAAGCTGGCCGGAAAAGAAGTGATACCATGCAATATAGAAAAACTGCATGGAATTTGTGAGGAAAGTTGAAAGCTGTAATCTATGGCTAACTACTACTAGTTTGTGGGGGTAGGTTTAGTGCTTGATAGTAGGGTCATGTTATGTGTGTTTTGTAATGGTGGGAACCAGTGGCGTACCGAGGGGAGGGGGCATGCGGCCATGGCCCCCCCCCTTTTTAAGGAATAAATTATAATATATATATTATATTATATATATATATATATATATATATATATTATAGATAGATAAATAGATAGGTGGATAGATAGATAGATAGATTAGATAGATAGAAAAAAAAATTCTTTCATCTTAATTTTTTTAAAGTTTTATATTTTAAGATTTAAAAAAAAAATTTCTTCATATTTTTTTATTTCATATTTTTTGAATTAGTATAATTCTTAGATTATTGGATTTGGATTATATATATATATATATATTTGCCCCCCCCCTTTTCAATGTTCTGGGTACGCCAGTGGTGGGAAGACAGTGTGGAGGTTACAAGGGTGGTGCGGCAGCCTTGCCTGGCGCACCACCCATTTAGGAGGAGGATGCTGTGGAGGAGGAAGAGGAGGAGGAGGAGGGAGAGGAGGAGGAGGAGCTAGGATAGTTATGGAGTAAAATAGCAAACACGTGCTCGTCAATAATTTACTCTTTATAATACTAACATGTGGGTGTAGTTATAACAGATCAATGGAGAACGATGAAGAATTTAGTCACTGTATTGAGAGAGAGAGAGAGAGAGAGAGAGAGAGAGAGAGAGAGAGAGAGAGAGAGAGAGAGAGAGAGAGGCACCTGGCTAGACTAGGGTCTCTTTAAAAAGATTATTCAAGGTACCCTAGGCTAGACCACTGCGGTGTGACGTCATGAAAAGCAACACTGGCACTGTGAATGGGTTCTGCGGCTAACTTCCTCTCTCTCTCTCTCTCTCTCTCTCTCTCTCTCTCTCTCTCTCTCCTCACATAGTGTAGTGTGAGGACAAGGGTTCGAGGGGTGTGGGGTTCACTGAAAAATTCGGGTGGTTACTGTCTCCCTTGAGCAAGAGAATGGGTGTGTGTGGTGTGTGAGGTCCCAACATTACCCTAAGATCGGTAATAATGAGCTCCAAGGTCACTCCGGGAGGGTCAAACTGACGATCGCGAGTCCTACACGCGTGGACAAGACCATGGGTGACTGACACACACACACAACACACACACACACACACACGGGGCATCATCCTATGAGTCTTCTTCCTCCATGCCTGCCTTTTAAGGTCAGCGCATCGACCTGTTCCCTACACTGCAGAATCACTGATCTCCTCCCCCTCCCTCTCTCACCACCTCGGGACAACCACCGCTCTTAACCCCTTCACACCCAAATTTTTCCTTTGCTATATAAAATCGTCTGTTGTTAGCCATAAAATTACGAAAACTAACTAAATATACCAAATTAGCTAGTGGACAAGGATACTAAACAGGTCATATCTATAAAATGTTCCCTATATTCATTAAAAATAGTCTAATGGTACCCAAAATACACAAGGAATTACGTTCTGGGCGTGAAGGGGTTACAGCGTGCAGAAGTATGACAAGTAAACGTGAATGTTATGGTCCGGCGTGAAGGGGTTACAGCGTGCAGATGTATGACAAGTAAACGTGAATGTTATGGTCCCAAGACTTCCCTCCGTGACTCGCTCAAGGACGAGTGCTGAAGGACTGGTGGTCTGTTGGTGTTGGATTATGTCATTTGGTCTAATTCCTTCATTCTCTCTCTCTCTCTCTCTCTCTCTCTCTCTCTCTCTCTCTCTCTCTCTCTCTCTCTCTCTCTCTCTCACATACACACACACACACACACACACTGGTTGCTAAGTCACAGTGGCTTACCTCAGGCGGGTAATATAAGGGTAGTCAAGAAAGACAGCAAGACAGCCGCGACAGCAACAAACAGGTACTCGTATGGCCGAACGCACTAATAAGTTATGATTTCCCCGCGGAGAGCGACCACAGCCCCTCGCCCTGCTGCGTGGTGGTGTAGTGGTGCGTTGCTACTAGACGGCAGAGCACCAAGGGAAAGGGTGACAGCCGTTGAGGGAGGCAGGGAGGTAGGAGGGGAGGGAGATGAGCAACGCAAGCGCTCTCAGGTATGTAAGGGCTCCTCCTCCTCCTCCTATTTCCATGCCTCACCGTCACCCTCTTGTTGCTAAGCCTATCCTGGACTGTTTTTTGTGACACTGGAGCGTATGGATGTCTCTCTCTCTCTTTTTTTTTCTCTCTCTCTCTCTCTTTTTTTTTTCTCTCTCTCTCTCTCTCTCTCTCTCTCTCTCTCTCTCTCTCTCTCTCTCTCTCTCTCTCAATAAGATTAGTAAAGCCAGAAATACCCCATTTTTACCCATTTAGCGTGCATGTATTGCCTTTGCTTGGGTATTATATTGTTACGAGTGGCTTAATTGCTTGTTTGTGTGTGTGTGTGTGTGCGAAGCTCCACTGTTGTCAGTCGGGGTCAAGAGGCAGCCTGAGCCAGTTCTCCCCCCTTCCTCCGCTACAACCATTGTTAGGGTGGGGTGGGGTCACACCGAACGGGGGGGGGGATCACCGTACGAAGGCTACAACGCGAAAATTAATTCAAATTTCGCGCCACCATGCCACCACGGATGCAGCGCCACCCTCAGTGAACTACATGCGAGCAACAGGGTAGACTTCATGACTAAAGGCCGGTTCCCATCAGCCCGCTTGAACGGCCGTCTTACAACAACACCGCTCAACAATGACGTCACCATCATCACCGCGCGAGTGGTATTTGTGGTAACTGGGCACAGTTGGCAACTCTGCTCGAGCGGACACCGCCGAGCGGGAGAGATAACTTGAATTTAACTTTGTACGGCGGCCGTACAGCGGTACGGCGGTGCGGTAGACTTTGTTGTGACGTCATTGTGACGTCTTTGTTGTTGTATGGCGGCCGTACAAGCGGGATGGTGGGAACCGGGCTTAAGAGGTAGGGTGGGGTGGGGTCACACCGAATTGGGGGGATCACAGTAAAAAATTTATAAAAAACCTTAAATGACCCTTATTATCTGAGTTAAGTATTCATATGGGTACCATAGGTGGGCCATATTGTGAAGTTTGTTTTGGGCACAGTGTGCACTCTCTCAGGTAAAAAATGGATTTTTTATGAATATTTTTCCACTAATAGTACGGTGTCCCCCCACACCACCCTACAGCTCTTCACATTGAATTACTGTGGTGCACGAACTGTGGTGTGCTTTGGAAAGCAGACTGTCTCGTTTCAGAGTGGAAACAGTGGGAAATAAAGACCTAACCGCGACACTTGTTTGAACCAGCCTGTGTATCAGGATAATCTCCCAGGTAATGGGCATGCCGAACCCAGACTTAGCAAGTACCTATTCGTGATACTAAGAGTATAAAGGGTGATGGTAAGGTGCGGCGATCTAGTGTGGTTACTCGTAAAACCGCTATAACTCGTGTTACTATTGGTGTTATTTAGTGTTTGTGTTGTGTTATATACACGTGAGGGTGTGTGAAAGGCCCTAAATATGCCATTCCAGCCGTGGATGCCGAAAGGAGGAAGAAATTGTAAGCATAAACCCGGATTTTGACCCAAGATACCTGGGATTACTATTGTCTATTTATTAGTATATTTAAGGTGTGCGGTGCCTTTAGACATGTCCAATACGCGTCTGTAGCTCCCTGCTTTACTTAATATGCATGGGCAGGCCTCCCGAGGTTATTTAGAGCGGAAAGTTATATATAAAAAAATACCCCGTTTTTATCTATTTATCGTGTATATATTGCTTTCCTTAAAGAGTTAGGTAATGTAATATAGCCACGCGCCCTTCCTTACTCCCTGCACAGCCTTAGATACTACTGATATTGCCTTAAATTGAGTTAAAAGTTAAAGAAAATACTAAATAAGGCTAAATTTGGCCGTTCTTGATCTTAATCTTGACGCCAGCGAAATGTTCGAATAAACCATTGGGGCTCAAATACCATAGATATAACGCATAGTAAGGCAAGTAAATGATGCAGACAAATCAGAAATAGCTAAAATATCACAAAGTCAATAAAACCCGAGATTTTAAGTGCGAGTATTAAATACAGAGGATAAACAGCGAGGTGCCAGGTGTCGTTTTTTACCACAATTTTTTCGAAGTTTTTAGCGAAGCCTTTAATTATCGGGGAAACATGATGGGAAGTCATTAGAAAATCTAAGGTTTTCAAAACTGTTTTCAAATCCTAAATCGATGCAGGAATAAAAAAGTCAATATTGGTTTTGATATTACGACTTGGCAAAACGTAATCTAGACTCCAGGACTCCCGCCATTTTCTCAGGAGCCAATCAGCGGCCTTCTTTCCGCCAGTTTCTCAGCAGCCAATCAGCGTTGAGGAATCGGCCGGTGGGCCCTGTTTCGCTTTATCTTTGATATCTAGACGTATATTTAGTGCTTTGAATGGAAAATAAGTTGTTTTATCATTGAAATACCTTATTTATGGCCTATTCGTGATACTAAGAGTATCAAGGGCGATGGTAAGGTGCGGCGATCTAGTGTTGTGGAATAGGGTGGTAAATGATTGGAATGGACTCATTAGACAGGTAGTTAGTGCAGAGTCATTAGAGAGCTTTAAAGGGAGGCTAGATAAATTCATGGATGGGGATGAAAGGTGGATGTAGGTAGTGTTAAGTAACAGGAAGTATACCTCGTCTTAATTTTTGCAGCTTCCTCATTTTCTTATGTTCTTTATCTGATCAAGAGGCGAGGCCGGACGGTCAGCTTTTGTTGGGTTCCGGCACATGTGGGTGTTGAGAAAGCTGATGCCTTGGCAAAAGCTGCAGCTAGAAGACCAGCTCTTATCACATTTTGCAGTGCCAGCAGACCTACGCTCGGCAATCCATAGATCAGTTCACACCAGTTGGCAGGAGCGATGAAATAATATAGGGCAAAATAAGCTACGCACCATCCGCCAAAGATTTCGAGTCACTCCGGCCCCTAGTTTCTCCGGCCCCCTACCCTGGTCACGAGAGGGACCAAAGTATCGAGGACTGGAGCTACTGCAGCGGTCTCTCCCGGTGATGGAAGACTGCCTTGGCACGATTGCGTATTGGTCACACTTTATATATAATTTTTTTTACATTTGTGCCGATAGCGCCTGTAGGCAGTGACTTCTAAGGCTCGGATGGTAGTCCCTGGAGGTTGAGGGCTGTGATGGTTGGCCCTCGCCCGTGGTGGCGCAGGCAGGATTTTTATAGTGACGCCTGTGATTAGAGGCTCGATCATGCCGCTCCCCTGTGTCCTCCGATGCACTCGCAATCGAAGGTATAGAGTTAATGGGCAGCATGTGGGTGTTCTTAGGCCACTCGACGGTGCAGAAATATTTTGGTTTTCTTCGGGGATCGAGCTCGGGTCACCGAGAACGCCACTCTGAGACCCTAACCACTCTGCTACCGCCTCCCCATATACACATGGATTCCTCATGGAGGGAGGCCACCCTCCTTAGTCCTTACTGTGATGATTGCTTGGTCCCCTTAACTGTGCGACACTTGCTGGTCAAGTGTCCTAGTTTTGGGGACATATGAAGAACATAAGTAAATAAGGAAGCTACAAGAGGCCGTGAGTCCTACATGTGGTAGTTCCTGTAACCTACGTGAGCAATTTTGTACCGATGTCGATGGGAGGACGGTGCCTACAGTCTCTCCCGAGTCCCTGGCATTGGGAGAGGTGTTTCTCCCCGGACATGATGAGGTCCACACCTTTATTGAGAGGGTTGGCCTTCTCAACAAGTGATGATATTTTTAATATTCTTTTATTATTGCTTTTAATGCACTGTTGTTCTTTTATGTTTTGTTGTTTTATATATTTTGATTATGTCTTAAAATTTGTTTTTTAATATTATTTTTACTGTCTTTATGTAAGCCGGCGTCAATAACCCCGCAGTTGCGGCGCCTTAAAACTATAAAATCTATCTATCTAGGTATTAAAAAGGTAATATAATACTCGATTTCACGCTACCTATGTAACAAGCCAAGGATAAATGAGCGATCTATTCCAACATTTTCAGCGTCTCTATGTCATGGCAGGTAAACAAACGGCCTGAAACTTGAAAGTGAGTTTTACACGGTCCGGATAACGAAGAGCAGGTTAAGTTACGTTAACGTGCAGTGTAGAGTCTATATTGACGCATTATTGTGATAGCCGCGGCCTGCGTGATCGCCTGTCGCCTGCTGGACCGCTAATACCCCTGCTGACGTGACTTGGGGGGTTGGACCGAGAAAGACCCGGGTTATTGCCTGTTCTTATCCCGCGTTATTGTGGTGAATACAAGGTCAGTGTTTGTTTGCGTGTGTGTGTGTGATCTGGCTTATGGTCAAGTAGGTGTGTGTGTGTGTGATCTGGCTTCTGGTCAAGCTATAGGTATGTGTGTGTGTGTGTGTGTGTGTGTGATCTGGCTTCTGGTCAAGTAGGTGGTGTGTGTGTGTGTGTGTGTGAGATCTGGCGTTGGTGGTGGCTCGGACACCACAAACCAAAGCAGTAAAGGACGGCAGAGCACGATTTATTTGATTTAACCTAACGTACTGCATGTCATCCCATTATTATTCAATTGCGCCATGGGAAATGGGATTAAAAATACTCAGAATTAAGAAATCTACACGATGATGTAGGTAAGAGTCCTAGGACTTTTGAAAGCCCACTACCGAACTAATACCTATTGGTCAATAGGGAGTTTGGTTGAAACTGCATATTTACCACGTAGGGTTTGCTTAAGGAACAAATAATTGATTTCCGCCAAAAAACGAGTCCCAGATTAATTCCAAACATCAAAACTATTAAAAAAATAAGGTAAAAATTAGAATTTTCTCCTCTATCCATCGAGAATGAACTTCGATAATTATAATCAAGTGACTGGTACAATTATTTCAGATATACTATCATTATTATATATATATATATACAGGTTGAAGTTCCCAAACTCGGCAACCTCGGGACCAGCGCCGAGCCGAGTAATGGAATTTTCCGACTTTTAGAAGGTAGATATATTAAGGGGAAAAAAAGCATGAAGGTCAATTTTCTCAGAAATAGTTACCACATTGTTCTTCCTTTTCTTTTCCCTTGCAGCAGTAGGTGTTCCTGGACGTTTGGGAGCCATAATACCAATAACAGACCTGTAGAAGTACACAAAATAACAGTGTACACAACTCTACAGTCACAACACCACTGAACAATAACAACAAACAAATCGGCGGGAGAAAGCAAGCGGCCTAGTGTGGTGGCACCTAGCGGCCGACCCGGCAACTACGCGCCGGGTTTTGGGTGTTCTGCCGTGTTTTGGAAAATCCGGAACCATAGCCGAGTTTTGGGTGTTGCCGAGTTTGGGAACTTCAACCTGTATTCAATATTATATATACAAAACTTATTGGTACAATTATTTAGTATCTGGGCGAGGTAGGGGCAGACAGCGCCTGAACGTACGTCCCCACAATCACACGGGCGGCAGGCCGTGACGCATGGAATGTTCAAATATTGACTGATGTTCATCCGGCTGCTGTGACATTTCTCGCTGGATGAAGACTCCCCCCCACACACACGGGTTGCCTCTAGCTTAGCCACTTATCGTGGGCCGAATAGGCCGGGCCTGCACTAGCCGGGTGTGTGGCCGGCTTAACACTCTGGCCACACTGCACCTGTGGCCCGGCTACATGAGGAGCTGCCTCGTCTTTTCTGTCATTGTTTGTCTGTCAAGGCACTGCTCTTACAATGTCCATGCATTCCAGATCAGAGATGTCGTTCTGCCTCATGTTTCCCGCGGGGGACATACATTTGCTAACATTGATGGCAGATGCAAAAACTAGACTCCTCTATCTGTGTCAGGTAAATATTGATCTCACTTCAATAGTGCATGTACTGTAGTTAGTTTTCCTTACCAGTCACAAAGGATGGCAGACAACTTGTATCAAAATGTTTCCCGTTGAGCTGCAGAGGCCAGACTTTGTTACTGTGCATGCATGGCTCAATTGTTTGATGTCATTATATTTTGCCAGAATAGCATTGCACCTTAATGACAAATGGAAGTGGTTATGTAGTATTTGCTTTGATTTATTTTACTGCTGAGATCCTGTAAAGAAGTATTAGGAGCCTTTACATAAACCATGTGTTTGCCAGTACATATATATGTTTCATTGCTCACTTTGCAGCTTCATCAGCGGTGGGGGGATGAGGAGGAGGTGGAGGCAATTTACGAAGACCACCCTGACATTGCCAACAACAGTGGCTGCCTTGTGGAACGCTCCACCAAGGACACCACCACTTTCTATATGCTCAAGTAAGTTGTTTTTCCCATCTTTTCAGCTCTGTATACTGTGCCTTACTGACTGAATATGTGGAATGTAATCTTTAACTGCTGCTCTGATATCTATAATTCAAAGGGTAACTGTGTGCATATAACTGTATAACCAGTGTCATTGTCATATATACTTATATAGGAATTATAATAGAGTATATAATTATATATATAATTATTTTTCTGTTTGACGTCAGATTTTCCCACAATGTCTTATGAGGTTAGACGGCCGATGATACGCTTCCAATTATATCGACGTTCATCATTTAAATTTGTGGCATGAGTTTTATGCCCCGGATGCTCTTCCTGACAGGCAACCCCGGTTTTCAGTCGAGGGCCTAGGTGGATTGCCTACCATGGCTAACGAGCCCCACCTGCCCGGGTCACCCCTAGCTGGGGCTGGATAGCCATTGACTCAATAGTGAGTTCATCTGCCCTTAAAGATGGTCATATTTTTAGTCCATCTGGGTGTCCAGCACACCCTCCTCACTAGTAGAACCAGTGGGGGAGCCAGTTTAGTCGCCGACGATGCGACCATGTGGCTGGTTGTACTGGGTTACATGTTACCAGTAGCAGGGGACAGCCCTGACCAGACACCACCATGCAGTTGGTTGTACTGGGTTACATGTTACCAGTAGCAGGGGACAGCCCTGACCAGACACCACCATGCAGCTGATTGTACTGGGTTACATGTTACCAGTAGCAGGGGACAGCCCTGACCAGACACCACCATGCAGCTGGTTGTACTGGGTTACATGTTACCAGTAGCAGGGGACAGCCCTGACCAGACAGAGTACAAAAGCTCTGTGTAGCTTTTATAATTTTTCCCATTGGTTTAGTACTCTACATTCCACGCTTTCCCATCCCACGGTAATGTCGCGGAACGGTGAAGTGAGGGACGCGAGGTTTTACTCTACATGCGTATATGTACGTATGCATGTTTTTATGTTGTAAGATGTTTGCTGATGAATATAAGTTGTTTATTTTCCTATTTTTCAGACTGGCAGCCATGACCGGCGATGAGTCATTTAAAAGGTTTCTGAATGAAGCGGAAACTTACTTCTTGGAGCATCGCCTCGTGTACGGAGGAATGATGTCCATCAAGACCTGCATCGCCGAGGCCCTGAGCCACGCCCGGCAGGCCCAGCAAGCCTTCCTCACCAACTCCCAAACACACTTTTACCCTCACCTCATTGAAATCCTGGAGCATCTGGTTGAGAGTGAGATGAATGACTGCATCATCAGGAAAACATGTCATCACACAATTAAAGGTAAGCATGTCCATCAGCCTCGTCAATGTTTGATGTAGAATCTATTAATCCAAATTTCTGATTCATCATGTTAGAATTTCACCACAAGAGGGTTAGTTGTGATAGAAAACATTCACCTATACCTATCCATGGATAAAGTTTATCCCTTCTACACCTTAACTTAAGGGTTATGGAAGGTATTATGAACTATATGTATGTAATTGATGTACCATTACTATATTTGTCTATTTTACCAGTGTGGTGGCGTTTGGTGTTGGCGCTGGTGCAGAGCCGCAGTGTGGAGCTGGAGGGTGGCCAGGCAGTGGTGGAGTGCCACCAGGTGGTGCCGTTGCTGTGTTGCCTTTTCAGCACTTGCTATAACCTTGCCTTCAAGCACCTTGAGCAGAGTCTGGTGCTGGAAAAGGCCACACAGGACCCCAGAGTGTCTGAGGTGATACAGATGCTGCAAACACTGTACAGAAGGCTGTGCATCGGCGAGACCACGAGGCCGGCCAGGGCCCTGCGTCACCACGAGGTGGAAGGGGAGAGCAAGTATTTCCCTCCGTGTATGAGGGATCTACACGGTGCCTTGAAGGCTCAGCATCGGCTACGCCACGGTGAAAGGTACAGGTACTCCCTATATCTCAAAGATATAGGGGTTCCTCTGAAAGAAAATATTGCTTTCTGGGAAAACTTTTACCTGAAGCCTCATAGTGGTGCAGCGGGTGGATGCACTCATGCCTGGCAGGGCAGTGGCAAGCGCTACATCTACAGCCTCCGCCACATGTACGGACAAGAGGGACACAGGGTGAACCGCCCCTCACACTCCTGCTCCTCTCTCCAGGTAGCTAACTAGCAAATAGTGTCTATTTTCAAATCCTTGGATGGAGGATGACTCTTGGGTGAGTGTCAGTGCCTGAAGCTGTGGATGTTGTGGGTGTTTGTGTCATATCAATACTGATTGACAGAGGTCTTGGTGGAGATGGTGCAGCCCTTCTTTTTGTCCCATGTCATGGAGGCTATCCTGCCATGCTGTGCTACTTTTGTTTCCCGAGTGTAGACTTGCCCCTTGCCTTGGGATAAATGGAGATTGACAGAAGTGATCATCGTTCAGTGTTGAAGTATGAGAGAGAGAAAGTGTAGGCTTGAACACAAGCAAGCAAGGGTTCCTAGTTTTTGCACCCTACAAGGGAGTTATGAGGAACACTATGATAGTAGAGTAGATGAGCAGTGAGCAGTGGTGATCTATGAGCTGCTCCTGCTTCCCCGGCTATCCATTGCTATGTATTGTCCCTTGCAGACTATCCAGCCCAGCGCCCAGGATCGAGGCGGGTGTCCCTTCGCCTCGCACGCCCCGGAGCACGTGGCCCTCCTGGAGCCGCTGCTGGGGCCCAACGCCGCCGTGGGCCGGGCCATCAGGAGGGAGGTGCGGGCCGGCAGACCCTCCGCCGCCTGCAAGACCTTCATGGCCCTGGCACTGAAGGGCGGCTGTCCCCCTTCAGACTCTGTCATACGCAGTGTCATAGACATTGAGGACGTGGCAGATCTGGTGCCGTCTTGTGTGTTCAAGAAGCCGTCTCAGCACTACATGAAGGTTGTCGCACACCACAGCAACCAGTGAAGTAAGTCCATATTAGTGAACAGATAAGAACAGAAGGAAGTCAGGTAGTTAGTGCAGTCAATAAGGAGTTTTAGAAAGAGGCTAGACAGTGTTATGGATGGGGATGAGGGAGGGTTAGGGCCTGGCATGTGGTAGGAGGTGGGGGATGAAGTGGACACTCTATGTTGTGTCAAGAGTAAACATTAAGCTCAACAACCTAAATGAGAGAAAAAATATTGCTTTGATATGCTGAGTATGCATACTTTATGCATGATGAAGATGTAAGATGTTATGTAACTAATGTAAGATGAAGGATTTTTTTTCATTTCAAGTTTGGTCTTCCAGCCTATGTGAGGAACTACACCTGACTCGCTCCCTCCTGCCGGAGGACGGTCATGACCACTTGCACCAGCCGGTGATGCTGTCTTTGTGGTGGTTGTTGGCCGGTCATGTCAATACCCCCTCCCTGTGTACAGGGGTACACCAGACTGCCCTTCACTGGCGGACACCCTTCAACACAGCCGCTGGGGTACAGGGGTACACCAGACTGCCCTTCACTGGTGGCCACCCTTCAACACAGCCGCTGCGGTACAGGCAGCACCTTTGTCCAGCCTCCCCACAATTGTGGCGCGTCACAGGTGAGGGAGTTTGATGCCCCGAAGGTGGAATCCTCAGCGGAGTAGCATGTTGAGGGGAGTATCTTTTCGCATTGTATACAAAGGAATACAAAGGAAACACAAACAGACACAGACCATTAGGTCCTTACAAGGCTGTTTGATTTAACTACACTACACTAAGTAGATAATAAGAGAGAAAGGACGATGAAGGATGAAAGAAGGCTCCTCCCCACCCACCCATCCCTCCAGCCGAAGCTGGCCGGAAATGAAGTGATACCATGCAGAATGAAGTGTAGTAGGAGAAGACCTTAGGATAGGCGTTGTGGGTGGACAGCCAGGCGCCCGCTGGGTGTATTGCAGCCATCAGGTGGGCAGCTGTCTTGCCTTGATCAAGAGCCAAGGTTCAGGTGCAAGGCAAGATAGAAATTAGTCAAGAATTATAAATTGCCTCATATCCTCATACGTCTCCACCACAGAGGAGAATGTGTATACCTAATATATATATATATATATATATATATATATATATATAATATATATATATATTATATATATATAGTATATATATATATATATATA
>JACEEZ010008518.1:337500-342500 GCA_016584305.1 Chionoecetes opilio | reverse complement strand
TGTTTTTTTTTGTTTGTTTTTGTTTACCTTGTTTTTCTTTTTTTTTTCTTTTTTTCTTCTTCTTCTTTTATGTAATTGGTAGTGACGTCCTCGATAAACTTGTTTGTAAACTACAGAGATGCTGCCCGAATAGCCGTATGGCTTCGTATGGGCTGCTTACACAAATTATGTTATATAACTTTATTAACTTATGTATTATGGTAAGCATATTAAAGTGTTTCAAGTGTTTCCTTATTTTCCTATGTTCTTATGTAGGCTACCATGGCACCGTAGCCCCCCCCCCCCTTCCCCTAGCATCCACCAGTGCCCCATAAGACCCCCCCACCCCCAATATTCCTACTGCTTCTATTACTACTACAGACAAATAAGTTCCTTTCCCTGGCTGGACTCCTGCCGGTACCAGTGTGAGTATCGGTGCATCAGCCCGGCCCGCTACTCTCTGGGCCATTGGTGTAATCTAATTGGCGGGTGGAAGGCTACGCCACTCCCAGATTGATCCATTTGTTTGTTGTTGCATTACTATCCCCACCACTCTCTCTCTCTCTCTCGCTCTCGCTCTCGCTCTCGCTCTCGCTCTCGCTCTCGCTCTCGCTCTCGCTCTCGCTCTCGCTCTCGCACGCTCTCGCTCGCTCTCGCTCGCTCTCGCTCTCGCTCTCGCTCGCTCTCGCTCTCGCTCGCTCTCGCTCTCGCTCGCTCTCGCTCTCGCTCGCTCTCGCTCTCGCTCGCTCTCGCTCTCGCTCGCTCTCGCTCTCGCTCGCTCTCGCTCTCGCTCGCTCTCGCTCTCGCTCGCTCTCGCTCTCGCTCTCGCTCTCGCTCTCACTCTCGCTCTCTCTCGCTCTCTCTCTCTCTCGCTCTCGCTCTCGCTCTCTCTCTCTGTCTCTCATTATTGAAGTAATGATTAATCTAGCAATGCCTATCATTTTTATGTCTTGTAGTAAGTTTTGTCTAATTTGTGGTTTTTAAGGAATATCTGGAAGTATCATGTCATTGTGAATTGGCTGAAATAGGGACTTCTAATCAGTGTAACTGAAAACTAACTCCAGATTCATGTTCAGCATGCCCGATAACTGCTAGCAACAAATTTTCAAGCAAATCTATTTTTCAAAAAATATTGCAAAAACATCAAGGCATACCCTTTGCAAAATTTGCGATACAAAATAAAAAAATAGATTTGCTTGAAAATTAGTTCCTAGCAGTTTTCGGGCATGCTGAACACGAATCTGGAGTCAGTTTTCAGTTACAATGATTAGAAGTCCCTATTTCAGCCAATTCACAATGACATGATACTTCCAGATATTCCTTAAAAACCACAAATTAGACAAAACTTACTACAAGACATAAAAATATGATAGGCATTGCTAGATTAATCATTACTTCAATACAAAGATCAGTATTAGTATTTTCAGTATTAGTAATATTATCATTAATCCCTATTTGAGCCACCCATGCGATTGTCAAAGTACTTATAAAAACCTAGGAATACTTTAACAATCCTGTGGGACTTTTAATGCCCTCCTATGACTCCTGTAGGATGCCTGAAGGAGCGAAGAGGCCCATGAACTCCCACTAGTAAGGCTAAGGATAATTCAAACTTGCTCGAATGAAGTAAAGTTATTGAAAAATTTGAACTGGCCTGAAACGGTCGAATTATCCGAAGTTTAAATTATACGGGTTCGATTTAGAGAGGGTTTACTGTATATCAACTGTATCACGGATGTCTGCGAATCCCAAGACTATTTCATATATAGTACATGTATATATTCCTTATCTCTCTCTCTCTCTCTCTCTCTCTCTCTCTCTCTCTCTCTCTCTCTCTCTCTCTCTCTCTCTCTCTCTCTCTCTCTCTCTCTCTCTCTCTCTCTCTCTCAAAGCGTCTATTACATCCCTTCTTCAAAAGCCGTGAGCGCGCCGTGTTGTGGAGCATAATCACACTTGGTGCAGCTTGTGCGACCCCTGCCCTATAGTCGGGCCCGGGAGGCACTCGCTGCATGAGCCTCGCCTTGCCCTCCTCACCGCTATCATTTAGTCAAGAAAACTTGCACCTTCCCCGACCCTAAGAACTCTGCCTTACCTTCCTCTGCCCTGTCCCCTCCACCCTCCCATCGCTTTCCAGCCTCTCAGATCGCCCACTGTTTTCCTTCTCCCATTCCCTCGCCCTCCAAGCCTTACACAATTGACCTCCCACACAGGAATAACACTCTGCTCCACATTTACCCTCACCATTCTCCACTGGGCGAGTATCGACCCCCAATAGAGCCGCCATCAGCCAGCTAACGTGCCTGTACCTCACAACTTCACCTTTCTAATGGCCCAAGTTCCATCGCAATGCTTGGCGGGGCCCGAGTGCCCGTCACAAAGCGCCGCTCCCCCACACCTTTTGCTCCTGCCGACCATGGAGCCAAGAATAGGGTCACAGGTAGAGAGAGAGAGAGAGAGAGAGAGAGAGAGAGAAGAGAGGGCCAGAGCCGCCCACCCCGAGAGTTCCGTGTCAATCCCTATAGGTCTACTAAAACAGCCGCAGCCCACAGCCACAGCCGCAGCAGAGGGTCAGCGGCAGGGCGGTGCACGCAGCGATAGCTCAGCCTTCGAGGCGGCGGCTGGACGGTAATCTGGCGCGATCTAAAAATTGTCCAAAGTGCCAAAGTCACTCTGGCCCTGAGCAGTGTCCGTACAGGGTGCCGCCGCGCCGCAGGAACGGCCACAGCTGTGTCAACGTGGCGTGTTGTCGCTACGGCTTAGTCTTGTTTCTCTTCATCTTCCCCTTGATGCGTGACGCGGTGCGGGGCCTCCATTCCCAGGGCCTCGGAAAAGGTTACAGCCTTGGCCCGCCTCGTAGGGCGCCGCCCTGTGTGCGTAGAGGCGCTACCCAAAAAACCGACACTGCTCCACACACTAAGAGACGCAAAAAAAAAAAAACTCCCCCGTCATGTCTGCTTTGGGCTTGCGTGGCCATGTGATTGTACACCAGTACTGGGCGGCGGCGCCTCCCATTGGTGATTGTACACCAGTACTGGGCGGCGGTGTCTCCCATTGGTGATTGTAGTACACCAGTACTGGGCGGCGGCGCCTCCCATTGGTGATTGTACACCAGTACTGGGCGGCGGCGCCTCCCATTGGTGATTGTACACCAGTACTGGGCGGCGGCGCCTCCCATTGGTGATTGTACACCAGTACTGGGCGGCGGCGCCTCCCATTGGTGATTGTACACCAGTACTGGGCGGCGGCGCCTCCCATTGGTGATTGTACACCAGTACTGGGCGGCGGCGTCTCCCATTGGTGATTGTAGTACACCAGTACTGGGCGGCGGCGCCTCCCATTGGTGATTGTACACCAGTAACTGGGCGGCGGCGCCTCCCATTGGTGATTGTACACCAGTACTGGGCGGCGGCGCCTCCCATTGGTGATTGTAGTACACCAGTACTGGGCGGCGGCGCCTCCCATTGGTGATTGTACACCAGTACTGGGCGGCGGCGCCTCCCATTGGTGATTGTACACCAGTACTGGGCGGCGGCGCCTCCCATTGGTGATTGTAGTACACCAGTACTGGGCGGCGGCGCCTCCCATTGGTGATTGTACACCAGTACTGGGCGGCGGCGCCTCCCATTGGTGATTGTAGTACACCAGTACTGGGCGGCGGCGCCTCCCATTGGTGATTGTACACCAGTACTGGGCGGCGGCGCCTCCCATTGGTGATTGTAGTACACCAGTACTGGGCGGCGGCGCCTCCCATTGATGCCTCTCAGGTGAACGCTGTTTTATGTTTCATGCAGCCATCAGCCAACAGTGTGACGCGTTGACAGCAGCTGCACTGACGACCTTCCGTCACGTGGAAGTCTTGGCCAGGGGCAGGCCAGGGGCAGGCAGGTCCCGGTGCAGGAGTGGGAGGGCTCAGGGCGGGGCGGGGCGGGGCGGCGTGGGTGGCGTCTGCTGCTTGACGGCAAGAAAGTCGACATTGTTGTATCTTATCTTAAGAGTAATGCATAACCTTGTCACGGGACAACGAGGAGTTCCATTGCAGCTTTGCCTTGTTTGGCGTGCGGGCCGCGGCTCGGGCAGGGAGGCTGTTGCTCATGATAAGATCGGTGAAGCACTTTGTGCAGTTGACGCGGCGTTATTGGGCGTAAGGGACCAACGACTCTTGTTCAAGTTTCTCCATCCGGAAAAAAAACCCGGATAAGCGAATTCTTTGATCGTTTTTCCCCGGGCGAAGTCATTATCCAGGCAAGGCTCAAAGGCCAAGGAAACAAAGATCAACACGGCGACAAAGAGCACCGCACCGCATCGTCCATCCTCTTGACGTGCACGAGTACCTTTACATTACAGTAATTACGAGGGCGAGGGGCGAGGGGCGTGACGGCCCCGCGCCCCTCGCTGCCGGGACGCCGGACGCCACTACCTAAAACAAAGGAAGTCCCAGTCAAAGGGCGAACGTTCATCTTTTGCGCAACAAAAACTCGCCCATTATACAAGAATGAATCCGTTGAAATGAATCCCTCCTGTTCCCTCTCTCTACGGTGTGGTCCCCATCCGGCAGGCCCGGGGTCCCGGCACTGTACCGCTGCAGGACGCACCTCGGGGCCGAGCTGCCGTGCTGTGCTTCCCTCGCTCGTCGCCTTGCTGCCCAAGACGAGAGTCACGGAGAGTGACAAAGATAACTTTCACACCTGTAGTTTCTTTCAACTTTCTTCCTTTAATGGAATCGAGAATGATGTCTTGAATCTTATTTGTTTTTTTTACTTATATTCACCTCTTGTTCTGCCCTTCTCGGCGTAACTGAAAGCTGCATGTTCTATTTTATTGTCGGTCTTTTGCTCTGCCTTCAGGGGAGGCAGGTGAGGCCTGAGGCGTGCTGGCCTGCGGGCGGCTGGTGCCTTGCTGGCGTTGTGGCACAGTGGCAGCCGCACGCCCGGCGCCCGCCCCATGATAAGGCCGATCCTGGTGCCAGTAGTTCGGTGGCCGCGCTAGGGATAGTGTGTGGTGGTCCCTCGCTCCGGCCCCAC
>JACEEZ010008518.1:305000-327500 GCA_016584305.1 Chionoecetes opilio | reverse complement strand
TATAGCGTTAAGTTGTGATAGGGAAGGAAGAAGAAGAAGAGGAGGTGAGAGGTTGGGTTATACACACTCAGAAATGGGGGGTATATTAAGGGTAGAATTGTTACATCACACCATCACTACCCTTTTTATACCCTATGTCCAGGCTGGAGGGTAGATGCTGCTGATTATACCCTTCATCTACCCTTTATCTACCCTTTTTAGACGAGAGGGATGAGAAAGGGTATATTTGGGGTTGGAAAAGGGTATATTTAGGGTTGCAAAAGGGTATATTTGTAAGGGTAGAAAAAGGGTAGCAGTATTTCATCACTACAAATACCCTTTTTCTACCCTTTTCCTACCCTTCTTTTCTAAGAGTGTAGTGAGTGGTTTTCCATTGCACGCCTAACAACACTACATATAAAGAGACAGCAGTAAGGAAATTAAGGAAACTGAAGGTATCTGAGGAAACAAAAAAGGTTATAGCGTTAACTTGTCATAGGGAAGAACATAAGAACATAAGAAAATAAGGAAGCTACAAGAAGCCGCAAGACCTACACGTGGTAGTTCCTGTCACTTAACACTACCTACATCCACCTTTCATCCCCATCCATGAAATTGTCTAGCCTCCTTTTAAAACTCCCTATTGACTCCACACTAACTATCTGACGACTGAGTCCATTCCAATCATTTACCACCCTATTTGTGAACCATTTTCTCCCTATTTCCTTTTTAAATGTATACGTTTTATATATGGGAGAGTAAATTAAGGGAAACTGAAGGTATTTGTGCATGGAAAAAAAATGTTATAGCGTGAACTAGTGTAGGATATGATAGGAAAGGAGCAGACAGCGAGGAGGTGAGAGGCAGTGAGTGGCTTTCCATTGCACGCCTAACAGGACGACACTCTGGTACAGGGCGGACGAAGGTTTTAATTGGTGTCCCCGGCTGGCCAGAGGGGAGAGCTGCTGCTATCTTTATGGAGCAGCGAATGACGCGACAACACTCCAAGGCTCCCGGCAAATACGACTTTTTGGCGACACGGCCTCCTATTGCACACACACACACACACAGACACAGACACAGACACAGACACAGACACAGACACAGACACAGACACACACACAGACACAGACACAGACACAGACACAGACACAGACACAGACACGCACACACACACACACACACACACACAGACACACACACACACACACACACACACATACAGTCACACACATAGACACAGACGCACATAGTCAGTCACACACACACATACAGGAGAGAGAGAGAGAGAGAGAGAGAGAGAGAGAGAGAGAGAGAGAGAGAGAGAGAGAGAGAGAGAGAGAGAGAGAGAGAGAGAGAGAGAGAGAGAGAGAGAGAGAGAGAGAGGAGAGAGAGAGAGAGAGAGAGAGAGAGAGAGAGAGAGCAAATAAAAATTCAATATCGCACCTCAGGACAATAAAAAGAATGAATAAAACGATAAAGGGAAATCCCTGACGGATTCTGACTCGGCCAATTACAGCTCAAGCGTTCCTACCGAGAGGCACAGATTGTCACCAGATGCCATAACAATAGACGATTTTTTATTGCAAAGGACAGATCTGGGCGTGAAGGGGTTAATGTTATGCTCAGTAAATGAAATCGGAGGACGTGCCCTTGCAATATTGAGTGTAGCAGAGCGGAGGTGAGGTGTGGTGTCCCTTGGTGCATGCCCGCCGCCGCTAACATAACACCGGCGCCCCACCTCACCCCACCACACCGCACGCCAGACGCACTCGCCACACACCCCACCACACCGCACGCCAGACGCACTCGCCACACACCCCACCACACCGCACGCCAGACGCACTCGCCACTCACCCCAACACACCGCACGCCAGACGCACTCGCCACACACCACAACACACCGCACGCCAGACGCACTCGCCACTCACCCCACCACACCGCACGCCAGACGCACTCGCCACACACCCCACCACACCGCACGCCAGACGCACTCGCCACACACCACACCACAAAACACACACCAGACAATAGCAGATTCACCACTAATAGGCTCACCTCACCTCACCTCACCAGTCTACCTCACCACAAGGTCCACCTCACCACACACATACAACATTTCCATTACATCGCCGTGATACAAGAGTGCTGGGTCCTGTAATCTATTTAACGCCTCGAGTGGGATATGTACTTTAACACACCTCATCCTCCACACACACACACACACACACCCACACACACCCACACACAGTCCAGCGTGGTGTCAACAGGCGTGTGGTGGACCACATAATTGTATTGGCGGTGACGTGATCGAGGCAATTGGGGATGGATATTAACAGGCAGGTGATGGAAGTTGGAATGCCAAAGCCTGTTCGCTCCTCCCCTCTGCCTCCCATCCAATGCAAAAAAAAAGTTTAACCCAAAATTGATACTAAAAATCCGCTGATGTGATAATAACTCCCCGTTAAGCTAGTCATGCAGCACAGTGATTCATGTGGGTGGTTATGAGTGGTTGTGGGTGTGTGAGTGTGAGGTTTAGAAGCTTATGTCGTTCTAACCTATAGCAGAGTATATTTTTATCGTTTTTTTAATATTATTTTTATAGTTATTTTTGATTTATTTTTATAGTTATAGTAAGTTTAGTAAGTTTAGTAAGTTTTAGTAATTTTATAGTTACTAAGTTATATAGTTTTATAGTTGTAGTAAGTTTTGTCTAATTTGTGATTTTTGAGGAATATCTGGAAGTATCATGTCATTGTGAATTGGCTGAAATAGGGACTTTTAATCATTGTAACTGAAAACTGATTCCAGATTCGTGTTCAGCATGCCCGATAACTGCTATGAACAAATTTTCAAGCAAATCTATTTTTCAAAAAATATAGCAAATTTTGCAAGGGGTTTACCTTGATTTTTTTTGAAAATAACGTTTTTTTCAATAACTAAAAGACTACGGCAGATTCGTGCAATATGTATAGAGAAGTAAATATGAAGTAGATGAAGGGCTATCATTTGGCGTAAAGCAAAAAAATATTGATTGGTTATTAACCGAGAAAATAGCATATTCATACATTTATACAAAATAACATTTTTCTCGACAACCATGAGGTGTTTTGTCAAGTCGATTACTGCATCATGTAGAAAACTTCAAGATGAACCTTTGTTACTTCTATAAGTTTTCTTCTACGACTCGTAGTTTTGCGGCAAAATAACAAAAACCTGATTTTCGTCAATTTTGGAATATTTTTGAGCAGCCAGAAATCCGAAAATATTTTTTGAAAAATAGATTTGCTTCAAAATTTGTTCCTAGCAGTTATCGGGCATGCTGAACACGAATCTGTAGTCAGTTTTCAGTTACAATGATTAGAAGTCCCTATTTCAGCCAATTCACAATGACATGATACTTCAAGATATTCCTTAAAAATCACAAATTAGACAAAACTTACTACAAGACATAAAAATATGATAGGCATTGCTAGATTACTCATTAATAGCAATCCTGTGGGGCTTCTAATGCCCTCCTATGACTCCTGTGGGATGCGTGAAGGAGCGAAGAGGCCCGTGAAGGACTCTAAAGGATTGCATACAAAGCGAAGGATACATAAAAGAAATAGTTATTCCTCCTCCCATTTCCTCTACATCCCATACAGGAAACTGCCTCATAATATTTTCATCTTACACATTTCTCGAATTCTATAGATTTTTCGTTTATATATTGTAAGGTATATGTTAACTTGATATTTATTTTCGAACTTTATCTACTTGTGAAGCTATATATAACAATAACAAAACTTTACGATAGCTGTGAATCATTTAATATAACTTATCAACTCTCTCTCTCTCTCTCTCTCTCTCTCTCTCTCTCTCTCTCTGCCTCTCTCTCTCTCTGTTTCTCTCTCTCTATCTGTTTCTCTCTCTCTCTCTGTTTCTCTCTCTCTCTCTCTCTCTCTCTGTCTGCCTCTCTCTCTCTCTCTCTCTCTCTCTCTCTCTCTCTCTCTCTCTCTCTCTCTCTCTCTCTCTCTCTCTCTCTCTCTCTCTCTCTTTCTCTCTTTCATTACTTCTTCACCCTCTTAATTACGCTTTCATAATCCTCAGTCTTTCATTGCGTCATTCGTTACCTTCAAGCTATTTCTCTCTCTCATTCTTCCCTAAACCTGTCCCCCTTGGCCATCTCTCATTTCCCTCTCTCTCTCTCTCTCTCTCTCTCTCTCTCTCTCTCTCTCTCTCTCTCTCCTCCTCTTCTCTCTCTCTCTCTCTCTCTCTCTCTCTCTCTCTCTCTCTCTCTCTCTCTCAACTATCTTTAATTACCCCTTTTCCTCTCTCTTCACTAATACTCCTCAACCCTTTCTCTCCCTTTCTCTCCCTTTCTCTCCCTTCCTCTCCCTTCCTCTCCCTTCCTCTCCCTTTCTCTCTCTCTCGCTTTCTCTCTCTCTCCCTTTCTCTTCCTTTCTCTTCCTTTCTCTCCTTCCTCTCCCTTCCTCTCCCTTCTCTCCCTTTCTCTCCCTTCCTCTCACTTCCTCTCCCTTCCTCTCCCTTTCCTCTCCTCTCTCCTCTCCCTTCCTTCTCTCCCTTCCTCTCCTTTCTCTCCCTTTCCTCTCCCTTTTCTCTCCCTTTCTCTCCCTTCCTCTCCCTTCCTCTCCCTTCCTCTCCCTTCCTCTCCCTTTCTCTCTCCCTCTTCCTCCTCCCTTCCTCTCCCTTCCTCTCCCTTCCTCTCCCTTTCTCTCCCTTCCTCTCCTTTCTCTTCCTCTTCCTCTCCCTTTCTCTCCCTTTCTCTCCCTTCTCTCTCCCTTTCCTCTCCTCTTCCTCTCCCTTTCTCTCACTTCTCTCTCTCCTTCTCTCCCTTCCTCTCCTCCCTCCCTCTCCCCTCCTCCTCCCGTACTCTCCAATACGCCATTCTCGTCCTCCGTAATTTAACAGTAGCGTGATTTCTCTCCTCTGATAGCATCGTGTCCTTCTTCCTTTTTGCTGGTCGTTCCTCTCCTTCATCTCTCTCTCTCTCTCTCTCCCCTCTCTCTCTCCATCTCGTCCTCGTCGTACATTCTCTCCTCGTCATCTCTCTCTCGTTCGTCCTCGTACATCTTCTCTTCTTCTTCTCTTCTCTCTCTCTCTTCTCTCTCTCTCTCCTTGTCTCTTCTTCTCTACATTTCTCTCTCCTCCTCCTCTCTCTTCTCTCTCTTTCTCACTTTCTTCCCCTCCCTCTCTCTCTCTCTCTCTCTCTCTCTCTCTCTCTCTCTCTCTCTCTCTCTCTCTCTCTCTCTCTCTCTTCTCTCTCTCTCTCTCTCTCTCTCTCTCTCTCTCTCTCTCTTTCTATCCACGCTTTAGGGCACATCAACAGCTCTATGTAATCTTCCCTCATCAATATTTTCACACGCATTGAAAACGTAACGATAATCCGAATTGAAATGAATCCGTGACAACATTAAAGGCCAGTCAACGCGGTGCAAAGGGAATACATGGGAAATATTAAATAGATATATATGGTTGTCAAGGTTGATCCAATTTGACATAAAAGAGAATATCATCATCATTATCGTCATTATCATCATTATTATTATTATCATCACTATGTCATCATCTTCATCATCATCATCGTCATCATCATCATCCTCATCATCATCATAGGGAAGCACATTTTCGCTACTACCACGTTTCATTGTACATATAGTTTCCACACACATACATTTCCCCTCTGACACACACATTTCCCATAGTAAAAGTGTCTATAATTCACCCTTTCAGTCTATAGCAGTACATTGGCCCACATTTCCCACAGTCAAGTTTCTCATAATTCATCCCTTTCAAGTACTTATAGGCAATCACTTTGACACATCCACTTTCCATCAGTAAAAGTTTCTATAATTCACCTTTCAAAGTACTAACGTATAGGCAAGCTCATGTACACTCCCTTCACACATAATGTTCCCAAACACCCTTTTCAAAGTAACTAATCGCAAGTTGAATGAATCCTTTACCAACATTAAAGTCATATCACGCTTTCAAGATCTAGGGAATACATGGACACACTTAAGTAAGGATATATCATTTCAAAGTCTATACCAATGACAATAAGGAACAACATCCCATATTAAGGGCATATCATCACTTTCATTATATATCATCAAGCATTGCATCATCCATTCCACCGTCGGCATATAATCACCTTTCAATCATCATAGGCAAGCACATTTAGTACTACCAACCATTTCCATATAGGCATATAGTTTCCACCCAAGTACTATTACCCTCATTTAGGACACACACATTTCCCATAGTAAAGGGTATAATTCACCCTTTCAAAGTACTATATAGGCAAGCACATTTAGGACACACACATTTCCCACAGTATAAGGGCATATAATTCACCCTTTCAAAGCACTATAGGCAATCACAATTAGGACACACACATTTCCTCAGTAGTAAAGGGCATATAATTCACCCTTTCAAAGTACTTATAGGCAAGCACATTAGGACACACACATTTCCCACAGTATAAGGGCATATAATTCACCCTTTCAAAGTACTATATAGGCAAGCACATTTAGGACACACACATTTCCCACAGTAAAAGTTTCTATAATTCACCCTTTCAAGTACTATAGGCAAGCACATTCTCGCGTTTCACTCTAAATATCGTTCCGGCGACTTGCAATCACAAACCTTTATCTGGTCGCCTCCCTCCCATGGCACCTTTTTACCCCACTACAACATGCAGGCCCAGGAGGTGCCCGTTAATATTTCACTCCCCATGCACTTTTGTTTTGCAGCATATAATACGGGTATGCAGACATTCTCTCTATATATAACATGTGTGTGCATTTTTCACAGTGGAATCGTGTGTACTACTGCAGCTGCTTCGTTATAACACTTTACGATAGCTACATTTTTTAACGTGTTTTCTAAGGTGTGGGGTACAAAATAATATAGCATAAGAAAATAAGAAAATAAGGAAGCTACAAGAGGCCGGGAAGTTCGAACTGGTGAACATCGTGTCGAGTAGGTAACCATTCAGCCAGCACTGTTCCCTATATACCACTAATAGGACTGCGAGTGCCGTATATTTTTAATACTCGATATCGTTTTAAGATGGTACGGTTCGACTGTGAACATTGAACCTGTCGAGTAGTACCTCAGCAGCACTGTTCGCTAATACCACTAATGACTGGAGTGCACGTGACCGCGTATAGCCTTTTAATACTCGATATCCGTTTCTAAGATATATGGTTGCAGGTTCGAACTGGTGAACATTTGAACCCCTGTCGAGTAGGTAACCACTCAGCCAGCACTGTTCCCTATATACCACTAATAGGACTGGGAGTGCACGTGACCGCTATATAGCCTTTTAATACTCGATATCCGTTTCTAAGATATATGGTTGCAGGTTCGAACTGGTGAACATTTGACCACCTGTAGCGTAGGTAACCACTCAGCCAGCACTGTTCCCTATATACCACTAATAGGACTGCGAGTGCACGTGGCCGCTATATAGCCTTTTAATACTCGATATCCGTTTCTAAGATATATGGTTAAAGGTTCGAACTGGTGACACATTTGAACCCCTGTCGAGTAGGTAACCACTCAGCCAGCACTGTTCCCTATATACCACTAATAGGACTGCGGAGTGCACGTGGCCGCTATATTGCCTTTTAATACTCGATATCCGTTTCTAAGGCATGGTTGCAGGTTCGAACTGGTGAACATTTGAACCCCTGTCGAGTAGGTAACCACTCAGCCAGCACTGTTCCCTATATACCACTAATAGGACTGCGAGTGCACGTGGCCGCTATATTGCCTTTTAATACTCGATATCCGTTTCTAAGGATGGTTGGTAAGGTTCGAACTGGTGAACATTGAACCCCTGTCGAGTAGGTAACCACTCAGCCAGCACTGTTCCCTATATACCACTAATAGGACTGCGAGTGCACGTGGCCGCTATATTGCCTTTTAATACTCGATATTCGTTTCTAAGATATATGGTTAAAGGTTCGAACTGGTGAACACATGAACCCCTGTCGAGTAGGTAACCACTCAGCCAGCACTGTTCCCTATATACCACTAATAGGACTGGGAGTGCACGTGACCGCTATATAGCCTTTTAATACTCGATATCCGTTTCTAAGATATATGGTTGCAGGTTCGAACTGGTGAACATTTGAACCCCTGTCGAGTAGGTAACCACTCAGCCAGCACTGTTCCCTATATACCACTAATAGTACTGCGAGTGCACGTGGCCGCTATATTGCCTTTTAATACGCGATATCCGTTTATATTAATATTTCGGGATAGTTTTTTTTCAGTTTGTGGTTTTTTTTAACTTATATTCAGATAGGATTTTTTTTCCCTGTTAGTTTTCGTAATCCTTCGTGAAATCAATATTGGCTTGTTTTTAATCTTACGGGAAATACTGCGACTATTCCGCTGAGCCTATGACAATTAGCACGAGGCCGCCTACACTCCCGCCCTTACTTTTTCAGCCATTCTTTTCACAAGTTTTTATCAATAGCAAATACACAACATATACAGTTTTTTTTTAATTTATTATCAGGTGAACTTATCTTATCTACCCTTATTTTTTATTATTTTATCTTTTATCATTTTTTATTATCTTATCTCACAATTTTTTATCAATAGCAAATACACAAGTTTTTTTTTTATTATCAGGTAAACTTTTCTTATCTATCCTTATTTTTATTATTTTATCTTTTATTATCTTTTATTATCTTATCTCACAATTTTTTATCAATAGCGAATACACAACATATACAGTTTTTTTTATTATTATCAGGTAAACTTTTCTTATCTACCCTTATTTTTTTTATTATTTTATCTATTACTATCTTTTATTATCTTATCTCACAATTTGTTATCAATAGCAAATACACAACAGTTTTTTTTTATTATTATCAGGTAAACTTATCTTATCTACCCTTATTTTTTATTATTTTATCTATTACTATCTTTTATTATCTTTTATTATCTTTTATTATCTTATCTCACAATTTTTTATCAATAGCAAATACACAACAGTTTTTTTTTATTATCAGGTAAACTTATCTTATCTACCCTTATTTTTTATTATTTTATCTATTACTATCTTTTATTATCTTTCATTATCTTATCTCACAATTTGTTATCAATAGCGAATACACAACATGTACTTTTTTTTTATTATCAGGTAAACTTATCTTATTACCCTTGTCTTTTAACATTTTATCTTTTATTAACTTGTATTATCTTAACTCTACCCTTATCTTCTCACCCATTTCCCCCATTAATGTGTTCCCCATTTTTTGTCATCCTTGAAGACACAAATTATACAGGAGGGTGCAAGAAGAGGAGGAGGAGGAGGAGGAGAGGACATATACTGAGCTTTTCTTTTATCAGGGAAATATTGCATGTCTGTAAACTCTTCTGGCGATTACATGCTATACAGAAAGCAAGCAATTATAATACCGGAATTAAACTTAGGCAACAGAATTACTTAGTCTATTTCCTGAACTAACTTAATGTGTGTGTGCATGTGTGTGTGTGTGTGTGTGTGTGTGTGTGTGTGTGTGTGTGTGTGTGTGTGTGTGTGTGTGTGTGTGTGTGTGTGTGTGTGTGTGTGTGTGTGTGTGTGTGTGTGTGTGTCATCTGTCTGTCTGTCTGTCTCTGTTGGTCACTCCTTTACACTTAATATTCACTTCCTCCCACCTCATTTCCTGTTTCTCTCTCTCTCTCTCTCTCTCTCTCTCTCTCTCTCTCTCTCTCTCTCTCTCTCTCTCTCTCTCTCTCTCTCTCTCTCTCTCTCTCTCTTCATCTCTCTCATTCATTTATGCTCAATGATCTCTCTATATATTACTCTCTCTTCCTATCATGTCCATACTCTGCTATAGATTACCTCCTCCTCCTCCTCCTCCTCCTCCTCCTCCTCCTCTCCTCCTCCCCTCCTCCTCCTCCTCCTCCTCCTCTTCTCCTCCTCCTCCTCCTCCTCCTCCTCCTCCTCCTCCTCCTCCTCCTCTTCCTCCTCCTCCTCCGCCTCCGCCTCCTCCTCCTCTTCTTGCACCCTCCTGTATGATTTGTGGCAAGCGTACTCCATCGCGGGGCCGGAAAAGCGGTTCTCCAGTGCTCGTGAATAATTTAGTTGCCATTAGAGGTATTGGTGACGCGAACCACTGGCGAATAATTCAAAATATCACCCAGGGAATGGACATTTAAAGCTCACCCTCCACTCTGTGTCCCGGCGTTAAGGGGAAGGAGCAAATAGTAATAGTATAGTCTGTATGCTTGATTGACCCTAAGGAAATGGTACACGAGTTGAAGTCAGGAAATAGTGGAGAGGTTATTAATGAAAATGATTGTATATATATGGATAGACAAATACAGTAGTCTTTGGGATAGGATACGTGGTTTTAGGGTATAGACTATAGAACATCAGGCCATTTGTTTGTTAAAGGTATATACGTGCGTGGCTAATGGCTATGGTATAAATGGAGTTAGATAATAGAAAAGCGACGAGTAATATGGTAAATATAGGGTTAAGTAATAGAATAGTAAAGAAAATTATAGTTGATGATAGGATACGTGGTTTTAGGGTATAAAGTGTAATGCCACTGTGTTTGTTAAAGGTATATATATCACTCTCAGAAATAAGGGGTATATTAAGGGTAGAATTGTTACATCGCACCATCACTACCCTTTTTAAACCCTATGTCCAGGCTGGAGGGTAGATGCTGCCGATTATACCCTTCATCTACCCTTTATCTACCCTTTTTAGACGAGAGGGTTGCAAAAGGGTATGTTGCGTCGATCGAAAGGTGTATATTTGTAAGGTAGAAAAAGGGTACAGTTTTATCATACAAAACCTATTTACCTTTGTTACCCTTTTTCTAAGAGTTACTGTTCTATGGTAAATATGAGGTTAATAATAGAAAGTAAAGAAAAGATAGTTGATGATAGGATACGTGGTTTTAGGGTATATGTGTATGCCACGTGTTTGTTAAAGGTATATAGTGCCTCTAGAAATGGGTTAAATAATAGAATAAGTTAAAAACCGTCAAATGGAGGTAATGTCGTGCGAAATATAAGATTGATATACTTTTTAGGTATATAGGACTGACGTGTTGTAAAGGGTATGTTTGCTATCGAAAGGGTTCATAGTAAAGGTAGAAAAAGCGGTAGAGTTAATGTCAATAATATAAAATAGAACTGTTTTGGTATAGAGTTTTCTGCCACGTGTTTTTAAGAGTATACGTGCGTGGCTATGGTTAAAATGGGGTTCAATAATAGAAAAGTGAAGAAAAACGTAAATGAGGTTAAATGTCAAAAACGAGGAAATATTATGATGGTATGATTAGGGCTTTAGAGTGATATGTACTGCCACGTGTTTAGTAAAGGTATATACGTGCGTGGCTATGGTTAAAATGGGGTTCAATCATAGAAAAGTGAAGAAAAAGACGGTAAAAATGAGGTTAAATGTCAGAAAAACGAAGGAAAATATTAATGATTGATAGGATACGTGGTTTTAGGGTATAGAGTGTAATGCCACGTGTTTGTTAAAGGTATATACGTGCGTGGCTATGGTTAAAATGGGGTTCAATAATAGAAAAGTGAAGAAAAAGATTGATGGTGGATTGCATACGTGGTTTAGAGCATAAGAGTATAGTTCAGGGCACGTGTTTGTTAAAGGTAGAGGCATGCGTGGGTCTATAGTCACGCACGCTATATTCTAACCATATAGGGTAAACATAGGGTTGTTATGTGTTTGAGAATGTGAAAGGACTTAAAGGAGGGTGACTACAACACTGTCTAAGGGGATGAGAGGCTGGGTTGTAAAAGAGTTAACAGTGGACAGGCATTGAAGAACTTATAGAGAAGGAAGCTATGTACTGTCTAAGGGGATGAAAGGCTGAGTTGTAAAGAGTTAACAGTGGACAGGCATTGAAGAACTTATAAGGAAGCTATGTACTGTAAGTTGTTGTAGTCAGTTTTTTCATCGATTCATGTATAATATTTTCATTTATTTGGCCTAATGTAGTGTTTATTTTTTCCTCATGTATTTTTTAGTTTGTTTTCTGTTTTTCGTATACAATTGATTTTTTTTTTATCCTCAAGTGTTATTATTATTATTTTTTGCAGTTTTTAGTTTACAATAGATTTTTTTTTATCCTCAAGTGTTATTTCTTCGTTTTTTTCAAAGTTTTTCGTTTACAATAGATTTTTTTTTTTTACCCTCAAGTGTTATTTCAGTTATTTTTCGCTGTTTTTCGTTTACAATAGAATTTTTTTTTATCCTCAAGTGTTATTTCTTAGTTTTTTTTTCTCGCTGTTTTTCGTTTACAATAGTTTTTTTTTCTCGCTGTTTTTCGTTCACAATAGTTTTTTTTTCTCGCTGTTTTTCATTTACAATAGTTTTTTTTTCTCGCTGTTTTTCGTTTACAATAGTTTTTTTTTCTCGCTGTTTTTCGTTTACAATATTTTTTTTTTCTCGCTGTTTTTCGTTTACAATAGTTTTTTTTCTCGCTGTTTTTCGTTTACAATAGATTTTTTTTCTCTCTGTTTTTCGTTTACAATAGTTTTTTTTTCTCGCTGTTTTTCGTTCACAATAGATTTTTTTTTTTTTTATCCTCAAGTGTTATTTCTTAGGGTTTTTTTTCGCTGTTTTTCGTTCACAATAGTTTTTTTTAATTCTCAAGTGTTAGTTTTTAGTTTTTTTCTTTATTTTTCGTTTGCATTTGATTTTTTTTTTATCCTCAAGTATTATTATATATATATTTTTTAATGTTTTTCGTTTAAAATAATGGATTTTTAGTATCCTTAATATGGTTTAGAGGTATTTTTTCCCCTTACTACAGTACAAATCCACCCCCACACAAAGTAATGGGTTATGCTACTAGAAGTTACCCCCACACAAAGTAATGGGTTATACTACTAGAAGTTACCCCCACACAAAGTAATGGGTTATACTACTAGAAGTTACCCCCACACAAAGTAATGGGTTATACTACTAGAAGTTACCGCCACACAAAGTAATGGGTTATACTACTAGAAGTTACCCCCACACAAAGTAATGGGTTATACTACTAGAAGTTACCGCCGCACAAAGTAATGGGTTATGCTACTAGAAGTTACCACCACACAAAGTAATGGGTTATGCTACTAGAAGTTACCACCACACAAAGTAATGGGTCATGCTACTAGAAGTTACCCCCACACAAAGTAATGGGTTATGCTACTAGAAGTCACCCCCACACAAAGTAATGGGTTATACTACTAGAAGTTACCGCCACACAAAGTAATGGGTTATACTACTAGAAGTTACCACCACACAAAGTAATGGGTTATGCTACTAGAAGTCACCGCCACACAAAGTAATGGGTTATACTACTAGAAGTTACCGCCACACAAAGTAATGGGTTATACTACTAGAAGTTACCCCCACACAAAGTAATGGGTTATGCTACTAGAAGTTACCGCCACACAAAGTAATGGGTTATACTACTAGAAGTTACCCCCACACAAAGTAATGGGTTATACTACTAGAAGTTACCGCCACACAAAGTAATGGGTTATGCTACTAGAAGTTACCCCCACACAAAGTAATGGGTTATACTACTAGAAGTTACCCCCACACAAAGTAATGGGTTATACTACTAGAAGTTACCGCCACACAAAGTAATGGGTTATACTACTAGAAGTTACCGCCACACAAAGTAATGGGTTATGCTACTAGAAGTTACCGCCACACAAAGTAATGGGTTATACTACTAGAAGTCACCCCCACACAAAGTAATGGGTTATACTACTAGAAGTTACCGCCACACAAAGTAATGGGTTATACTACTAGAAGTTACCGCCACACAAAGTAATGGGTTATACTACTAGAAGTTACCGCCGCACAAAGTAATGGGTTATCTACTAGAAGTACCGCCACACAAAGTAATGGGTTATACTACTAGAAGTTACCCCCACACAAAGTAATGGGTTATACTACTAGAAGTTACCGCCACACAAAGTAATGGGTTATGCTACTAGAAGTTACCCCCACACAAAGTAATGGGTTATACTACTAGAAGTTACCGCCACACAAAGTAATGGGTTATGCTACTAGAAGTTACCCCCACACAAAGTAATGGGTTATACTACTAGAAGTCACCCCCACACAAAGTAATGGGTTATACTACTAGAAGTCACCCCCACACAAAGTAATGGGTTATGCTACTAGAAGTTACCCCCACACAAAGTAATGGGTTATACTACTAGAAGTCACCCCCACACAAAGTAATGGGTTATACTACTAGAAGTCACCGCCACACAAAGTAATGGGTTATGCTACTAGAAGTTACCCCCACACAAAGTAATGGGTTATACTACTAGAAGTTACCGCCGCACAAAGTAATGGGTTATGCTACTAGAAGTTACCGCCGCACAAAGTAATGGGTTATGCTACTAGAAGTTACCGCCACACAAAGTAATGGGTTATACTACTAGAAGTTACCGCCACACAAAGTAATGGGTTATGCTACTAGAAGTTACCGCCGCACAAAGTAATGGGTTATGCTACTAGAAGTTACCCCACACAAAGTAATGGGTTATACTACTAGAAGTTACCCCACACAAAGTAATGGGTTATACTACTAGAAGTTACCGCCACACAAAGTAATGGGTTATACTACTAGAAGTTACCGCCACACAAAGTAATGGGTTATACTACTAGAAGTTACCGCCACACAAAGTAATGGGTTATACTACTAGAAGTTACCGCCACACAAAGTAATGGGTTATGCTACTAGAAGTTACCGCCACACAAAGTAATGGGTTATGCTACTAGAAGTTACCCCCACACAAAGTAATGGGTTATGCTACTAGAAGTTACCGCCACACAAAGTAATGGGTTATACTACTAGAAGTTACCCCCACACAAAGTAATGGGTCATGCTACTAGAAGTTACCCCACACAAAGTAATGGGTCATGCTACTAGAAGTTACCGCCACACAAAGTAATGGGTTATACTACTAGAAGTTACCGCCACACAAAGTAATGGGTTATGCTACTAGAAGTTACCGCCACACAAAGTAATGGGTCATGCTACTAGAAGTTACCCCCACACAAAGTAATGGGTTATGCTACTAGAAGTTACCGCCACACAAAGTAATGGGTTATGCTACTAGAAGTTACCGCCACACAAAGTAATGGGTTATACTACTAGAAGTTACCGCCACACAAAGTAATGGGTTATACTACTAGAAGTTACCCCCACACAAAGTAATGGGTTATACTACTAGAAGTTACCGCCACACAAAGTAATGGGTTATACTACTAGAAGTTACCGCCGCACAAAGTAATGGGTTATACTACTAGAAGTTACCGCCACACAAAGTAATGGGTTTACTACTAGAAGTTACCCCACACAAAGTAATGGGTTATACTACTAGAAGTTACCGCCACACAAAGTAATGGGTTATGCTACTAGAAGTTACCCCCACACAAAGTAATGGGTTATACTACTAGAAGTTACCGCCACACAAGTAATGGTTATGCTACTAGAAGTTACCCCCACACAAAGTAATGGTTATACTACTAGAAGTCACCCCACACAAAGTAATGGGTTATACTACTAGAAGTCACCCCACACAAAGTAATGGGTTATGCTACTAGAAGTTACCCCCACACAAAGTAATGGGTTATACTACTAGAAGTCACCCCCACACAAAGTAATGGGTTATACTACTAGAAGTCACCGCCACACAAAGTAATGGGTTATGCTACTAGAAGTTACCCCCACACAAAGTAATGGGTTATACTACTAGAAGTTACCGCCGCACAAAGTAATGGGTTATGCTACTAGAAGTTACCGCCGCACAAAGTAATGGGTTATGCTACTAGAAGTTACCGCCACACAAAGTAATGGGTTATACTACTAGAAGTTACCGCCACACAAAGTAATGGGTTATGCTACTAGAAGTTACCGCCGCACAAAGTAATGGGTTATGCTACTAGAAGTTACCCCCACACAAAGTAATGGGTTATACTACTAGAAGTTACCCCCACACAAAGTAATGGGTTATACTACTAGAAGTTACCGCCACACAAAGTAATGGGTTATAATACTAGAAGTTACCGCCACACAAAGTAATGGGTTATACTACTAGAAGTTACCCCCACACAAAGTAATGGGTTATACTACTAGAAGTTACCCCCACACAAAGTAATGGGTTATGCTACTAGAAGTTACCGCCACACAAAGTAATGGGTTATGCTACTAGAAGTTACCCCCACACAAAGTAATGGGTTATACTACTAGAAGTTACCGCCACACAAAGTAATGGGTTATACTACTAGAAGTTACCCCCACACAAAGTAATGGGTCATGCTACTAGAAGTTACCCCCACACAAAGTAATGGGTTATGCTACTAGAAGTTACCGCCACACAAAGTAATGGGTTATACTACTAGAAGTTACCGCCACACAAAGTAATGGGTTATGCTACTAGAAGTTACCGCCACACAAAGTAATGGGTCATGCTACTAGAAGTTACCCACCACACAAAGTAATGGGTTATGCTACTAGAAGTTACCGCCAACAAAGTAATGGGTTATGTACTAGAAGTTACCGCCACAAGTAATGGGTTATACTACTAGAAGTTACCGCAACAAAGTAATGGGTTATACTACTAGAAGTTACCCCCACAAAGTAATGGGTCATGCTACAGAAGTTCCCCCACACAAAGTAAGGTTATACTACTAGAAGTTACCCACACAAAGTAATGGGTTATACTACTAAAGTCACCGCCACACAAGTAATGGGTTATGCTACTAGAAGTACCCCCACACAAGTAATGGTTATACTACTAGAAGTTACCGCCACACAAAGTAATGGGTTATACTACTAGAAGTTACCGCACACAAAGTAATGGGTTATACTACTAGAAGTTACCGCCACACAAAGTAATGGGTTATACTACTAGAAGTACCGCCACACAAAGTAATGGGTTATACTACTAGAAGTACCCCCACACAAAGTAATGGTTATACTACTAGAAGTTACCCCACACAAAGTAATGGTTATACTACTAGAAGTTACGCCACACAAAGTAATGGGTTTTACTCTAGAAGTTACCCCACAAAAAGTAATGGGTTATACTACTAGAAGTCACCGCACACAAAGTAATGGGTTTATACTACTAGAAGTTACCCCACACAAAGTAATGGGTTATACTACTAGAAGTTACCCCCACACAAAGTAATGGGTTATGCTACTAGAAGTTACCCCCACACAAAGTAATGGGTTATACTACTAGAAGTTACCGCCACACAAAGTAATGGGTTATACTACTAGAAGTTACCGCCACACAAAGTAATGGGTTATACTACTAGAAGTTACCGCCACACAAAGTAATGGGTCATACTACTAGAAGTTACCGCCACACAAAGTAATGGGTTATACTACTAGAAGTCACCGCCGCACAAAGTAATGGCGTACATCGATCACAGCGCTGGTGAGTGTATTAAAATGTGTCCCTCCATGTATAATTGCGTATCAGTCGGTGTCGAAAACCTCTTGCCTTCATAATTGAGCGTGTGACCTTTTGTAGGAGTGAATTATTTCATCAGAAGCAATTAAATAGCAGGCCGAGGTGAATGATGGTAATTACTTCGCCGTGAACAATTATCGCGCGCCGACAGGGAAAGAGACAACGCGAATGTGTATCTGTGTATATGTTTAAATGACGCGGGGAAGGGAGGCCTAAAGTAATATTATGTTTAAAGGGCGAGGAAAGGGTAGACTAAGATAATGTATATACTGTATAAGACGACAGTATATGTATGTATGAGACGACGCAAATGTGTATCTGTGTATGTGTTTAAAGGGCGGGAAAGGGAGGCCTAAAGTAATATTATGTTTAAAGGGCGAGGAAAGGGTAGACTAAGATAATGTATATACTGTATAAGACGACAGTATATGTATGTATGAGACGACGCAAATGTGTATCTGTGTATGTGTTTAAAGGGCGGGGAAGGGAAAACTAAAGTAATATTATGTTTAAAGGGCGAGGAAAGGGAAGGCTAAGATAATGTATAGTGTATAAGACGACAGTATATGTATGTATGAGACGACGCAAAATGTGTATCTGTGTATGTGTTTAAAGGGCGGGGAAGGGAAAACTAAAGTAATATTATGTTTAAAGGGCGAGGAAAGGGAGGACTTAAGATATGTATACTGTATAAGACGACAGTATATGTATGTATGAGACGATGCGAATGTGTATCTGTGTATGTGTTTAAAGGGCGGGGAAGGGAAAACTAAAGTAATATTATGTTTAAAGGGCGAGGAAAGGGAGGACTAAAGATAATGTATAGTGTATAAGACGACAGTATATGTATGTATGAGACGATGCAAAATGTGTATCTGTGTATGTGTTTAAAGGGCGGGAAAGGGAGGCCTAAAGTAATATTATGTTTAAAGGGCGAGGAAAGGGAGGACTTAAGATATATATACTGTATAAGACGACAGTATATGTATGTATGAGACGATGCAAAATGTGTATCTGTGTATAATATTATTTTTAAAGGGCGGGGAAGGGAAAACTAAAGTAATATTATGTTTAAAGGGCGAGGAAAGGGAGGCTAAGATAATGTATACTGTATAAGACGACAGTATATGTATGTATGAGACGATGCGAATGTGTATCTGTGTATAATATTATTTTTAAAGGGCGGGGAAGGGAAAACTAGTAATATTATGTTTAAAGGGCGAGGAAAGGGTAGACTAAGATAATGTATATACTGTATAAGACGACAGTATATGTATGTATGAGACGATGCAAAATGTGTATGTGTGTATAATATTATGTTTAAAGGGCGGGGAGAGGGAGGAGGAGAGGTAATGTATAGTGTATGCATGTATATTATATCACAAGAACTACCACGTGTAAGTCTCATGGCCTCTTGTAGCTTCCTTATTTTCTTATGTTCTTATTAAAGGGAGGGAAGGGAAAGCAGGGAAGGAGGGGAAATGAAGGGGAAATGAAGGGGATGGGAGACAATTAAGGAAAAAAGGTTATAAGGTAATTAAATAATGGCAAAAAATATATAAGGGGAAGATACTAAAAAAAAAAAAAGGAATAAAAAAAAGTAAAATAAGTGAAATTGGTAGAAAACGTTAAAAAAAAGTAGGAATAAAAAAAAGTAAAATAAGTGAAATTGGTAGAAAACGTTAAAAAAAAGTAGGAATAAAAAAAAGTAAAATAAGTGAAATTGGTAGAAAACGTTAAAAAAAAAATAGGAATAAAAAAAAATAAAATAAGTGAAAATTGGTAGAAAACGTTAAAAAAAGTAGGAATAAAAAAAAGTAAAATTGGTAGAAAACGTTAAAAAAAGTAGGAATAAAAAAAGTAAAATAAGTGAAAATTGGTAGAAAACGTAAAAAAAAAAGTAGGAATAAAAAAAGTAAAATAAGTGAAATTGGTATAAAAACGTTAAAAAAAAGTAGGAATAAAAAAAAGTAAAATAAGTGAAATTGCTAGAAAACGTTAAAAAAAAGTAGGAATAAAAAAAAGTAAAATAAGTGAAATTGGTAGAAAACGTTAAAAAAAAGTAAAATAAGTGAAATTGGTAGAAAACGTTAAAAAAAATAGGAATAAAAAAAAGTAAAATAAGTGAAATTGGTAGAAAACGTTAAAAAAAATAGGAATAAAAAAAAGTAAAATAAGTGAAATTGGTAGAAAACGTTAAAAAAAGAGGAATAAAAAAAAGTAAAATAAGTGAAATTGGTAGAAAACGTTAAAAAAAGTAGGAATAAAAGAAGAAAGTAGAGAAATAGGAAAAGATAATAGTAAGGAAAATAGTAAAAGATGCGATAGAAGAAGGAAGGAAGGAAGGAAGGAAGGAAGGAAGGCAGGAAGGAAGGAAGGATGATTAGGAAGGAAGGAAGGAAGGAAGGAAGGATGATTAGGAAGAGAAAGAAAGAAGAGGAAGAAGGGAAAAGGAAAGGAAAAGAAAAGAGGGAAAGCAATAGAAAAAGACGAAGGAAAATTAAGGAAAAAAGTGAAGGAGAAAAATACGAAGGAAAATAAATGAAAAGAGTGAGAAAAAGAGAAAAATACGAAGGAAAATAAATGAAATGAGGGAGAAAAAGAGAAAAAAAACGAAGGAAAATAAATGAAAAGATTGCGAAAAAGAGAAAAAGACGAAGGAAAATAAATGAAAAGAGTGAAAAAAAGAGAAAAAGACGAAGGAAAATAAATGAAAAGAGTGAAAAAAAGAGAAAAAGACGAAGGAAAATAAATGAAAAGAGTGAAAAAAAGAGAAAAAGACGAAGGAAAATAAATGAAAAGAGTGAAAAAAAGAGAAAAAGCTGTAGGAAAATAAATGAAAAGATTGCGAAAAAGAGAAAAAAACGAAGGAAAATAAATGAAAAGAGTGAAAAAAAGAGAAAAAAACGAAGGAAAATAAATGAAAAGATTGCGAAAAAGAGAAAAAAACGAAGGAAAATAAATGAAAAGAGTGAAAAAAAGAGAAAAATACGAAGCAAAATTAAGGAAAAAAGTGAGAGAAAAAGACGAAGGAAAATGAATGAAAAGATTGCAAGAAAGAAGAAAGACGAGGGTTGTTAAAGGCCAGGATGAAATGCCTTGTGAGAAAGCAATAATATATGTGGTGTGTGTTCACTAAATTCTTTCTTTCCTTACCAGCTTTTACACGCGCGCACACACACACACACACACACACACACACACACACACACACACACACACAGACACACACACACACACACACACACACAGACACACACACACAGACACACACACACACACACACACACACGCGCACACACACACACACACACACACACACACACACACACACACACACAAGCACACACAGACACACACAAAACACACACACACACAGACACACACCACAGACACACACACACACACACACACAGACACACACAACACACACAGACACAGACACTCCACACACACAGACACACACAGACACACACCACACACACACACACACACACACAGACACACTCACACAGACACACACAGTACACACACACACAGACACCACACAGACACAGACAGCACACACACACAGACACACACACACACACACAGACACAGACACAACACACACACACACACAGACACCCCCCCCCCACACACACACACCAGACACACAGACACACACAGACACACACACACACACAGACACAGACACCACACACACACACACACACAGACACAGACACACAGACACACACACACACACACACACCACACATACACACACACACACACAGACACACACACACACACACGCACACACACACACACACACACACACACACACCGACACACACACACACACACACACACCACACACACACACACACACCACACAGACACACACACACACACACACACACAGACACACACACACACTCACACACACACACACACACACACACACACACACACACACACACACACACACACACACACACACACACACACACACACACACACACACACACACAACACACACACACACACACCACACACACACACACACACACACACACACACACACACACACACATAAGTTACCATCTTTTATTTACTTCAGTTTTCCTAATCTAATCTTTTCCTCTCAATTTATTTCTCGGTTCTTTTCTTTTTTTTCTTTGTACGTTGTTATCAGGGTCTTAAGGGTGTCCTCTCAGTTGTGTGTGTTGTGTGTGTGTGTGGTTGTGTGTGTGTGTAGTGTGTGTGTGTGTGTGTGTGTGTGTGTGTGTGTGTGTGGTGTGTGTGGTGTGTGTGAGTGGTTGTGGTGTGGTGTGTGGATGGGTGGGTGGGTGGGTGTGTGTGGTGTGGGTGTGGATGGGTGGGTGGTGTGTGTGTGTGGTGGTGGTGTGTGTGTGTGTGTGTGTGTGTGTGTGTGTGTGTGTGGGTGGTGTGGGTGTGTGTGTGTGGTGTGGTGGGTGGTGGGTGGTGTGGGTGGTGTGTGGTGGGTGGGTGTGTGTGTGTGGTGGGTGGTGTGTGTGGTGTGTGTGTGTGTGGGTGTGTGGATGGGTGGGTGGGTGGTGGTGTGGTGTGTGTGTGTGTGTGTGGTGTTGTGTGTGTGTGTGTGTGTGTGTGTGTGTGTGTGTGTGTGTGTGTGTGTGTGTGTGTCTTCAGTAATCCCTGACTAATTATCGACCAAGACTCTCCCCTAACAATTAATTCCCCCTAATGAGCGCTATAAAACTTTTTCGTTATCACCAACAGATCTTTTTCTAGCCAGGCAGTCGATAAATAGTTACTGTATCGCCTTCATAACAATAATAGAACAATAAATATTATAGAAATGATTCTCCTCTCTCGCTTTTTTTACTTCCTTTCTTACCTCGTACAGTAACTTTCTCTTATCACCCTCCTCTCTCTCTCTCTCTCTCTCTCTCTCTCCGTCTCTGTCTCTGTCTCTCTCTCTCTCCTTCTCTCCTCTCTCTCTCTCTCTCTCTCTCTCTCTCTCTCTCTTCTCTCTCTCTCGTCTCT
>JACEEZ010008518.1:292500-295000 GCA_016584305.1 Chionoecetes opilio | reverse complement strand
GTTAGAAATCTGAGCTACTATAAAAATGGAAGCAATGTGCATGCTCCCTCCTAGTATAGTATCCTTGCTATTGAACCACGACCATCTTTACCCTCTCTCTATTTATTTGATTATTTTTTCTATTCAAACATTTATTAATTACAGATGGCTAAAAAGGTGGATAAGATAAGATAATAAGTGTTCTCTCTATCTCTCCTATATCTATCCCTTTAGTCGCTCTGTATCTCCATATCTTTCTGTCTCCCTTCTCTCTGCTATGTATCTCTTAACCCCTTGAGGCCCAGAACGTAATTTATTTTATATATTGGCTACCATTAGACTATTTTAATGAATGTAAGCAATATTTTATAGATATGACCTGTTTGATACCCTTGTCCACTAGCTAATTTGGGATATTAAGCTACTTTTCGTAATGGCTAACAGACGATAATATATAGCAAGGGAAAGATCTGGGCGTGAAGGGGTTAATGCGTGGCCACCGAGATGATATGTCTCTCGGTGGTCTCGGTTAATGTCTCTCTCACAAACACCCTTAAATCTACCTATTTACTCACTACCAATCAGTGCACTCCTCTACCTATCACCTGCTTCCCTTACTGTTAACCCACGACCACCTTTACCCCTCTTTCTCTCCCCATATCCCTTTCTCCCTCTCTTCTCCCTCTCTTTATGTCTCTCTCACAAACACCCATACCTGTTTACTCACTACCAATCAATGCACTCATCTATCTATCACCTTCCTTCACTATTAACCTACGACCATCTTTACCCTCTGTCTCTCCATCTCTTTATGTCTCTCTCACAAACACCCATACCTGTTTACTCACTACCCAATCAGTGCACTCATCTACCTATCACCTGCTTCCCTCTCTCCTAATGGACTGAGGTAGCTGTAGTGGTACGAAGGGGCAGTGGGGTGGCGCGGACAAAGGCAAAGAGAGGGAACGGGGTGGATCCAGCTCTCAATGCAGTCATGAAGTCGGGAGTAAAAAACGGGACACGCCATCCAACTCGAGTCTGATTGATGACACGCTCCTTGTCTCCCGCGATCTATTATTCAAGCAGACTTCCCATGCACGTTCAGACCTTTCGTTCTGTTCGTGTCTTAAGATTTCGCCACGTTCCAGGACTTCCATGCACGTTCAAACCTTTCGTTCTGTGCATGTCTTGAAATTTCACACACAGGCTCCAGGACTTCCATGCACGTTCTCACAAGGTTCCAGGACTTCCATGCACGTTCTCACAAGGTTCCAGGACTTCCATGCACGTTCTCACAAGGTTCCAGGACTTTCATGCACGTTCTCACCAGGTTCCAGAACTTCCATGCACGTTCTCACAAGGTTCCAGGACTTCCATGCACGTTCTCACCAGGTTCCAGGACTTCCATGCACGTTCTCACAAGGTTCCAGGACTTCCATGCACGTTCTCACAAGGTTCCAGGACTTCCATGCACGTTCTCACAAGGTTCCAGGACTTCCATGCACGTTCTCACAAGGTTCCAGGACTTCCATGCACGTTCTCACAAGGTTCCAGGACTTCCATGCACGTTCTCACAAGGTTCCAGGACTTCCATGCACGTTCTCACAAGGTTCCAGGACTTCCCACAATGCACCGCGGTAAACAAACAGTGACGTCGTTATGACTGGGTTCAATTAGCTAGAGTTCTCACCAGGTGTTTTGTATTGGTGTCTTTATCGTTATCGTTATCGCCTGCAAGGATCCTAATTTCCCTCCTGAGTAAAGACAGTTAGTTGTTTTTCATGTGTTGTGAGGTAAAGAGATAACATATTTGGGTTCTATTCTTTCGAGACATGGCTGTATATATATTATTCCTCTTATATTCCTCTTTATCGTTATCGTTATCGTCTATAGGATCCTAATTTCTTGAGTGAAATTAATACAGTTCATTGTTTTTCATGTGTTGTGAGGTAAAGAGATAACATATTTGTCTACTATTCTTCCTAAACGTGGTTATACATATTACTCTTTATCGTTATCGTTATCGTCTACAGGATCCTAATTTCTAAGCCGAGTAAATAAACCTCATTGTTTTTCATGTGTTGTGAAGTAAACAGATAACATATTTTTCTTCTACTCTTTCGATACGTGGTTATATACATTATTTATTCGTTATCATTATCGTCTGCAGGATCATAATTTCCCAGCAAAGTAAATACAGCTTTGTTTTTCCTGTGTTGTGAGGTGAAAAGCTAATACATTTTTCTTCTATTCTTTCGATACGTGGTTATATACATCATTTATTCGTTATCATTATTTTTATCGTCTGCAGGATCATAATTTCCCAGTAAAGTAAACACAGCTTTGTTTTTCATGTGTTGTGAGGTGAAAAGCTGATACATATGTCTTCCATTCTTCCGCAACATGGCTGTGTATATATACTTTTTATCGTTTTCATTATCGTCTGCAAGAACAAGATATCCCAGCAGAGTAAATACAAAAGTAAATACAGAGTCAATAAGAGTTTTTCATGTGTTGTGAG
>JACEEZ010008518.1:250000-287500 GCA_016584305.1 Chionoecetes opilio | reverse complement strand
GTGGGGCGAGTATAGGCTGGCTGTAGGGCTGGCTGGTGTATGTATGGCTGGCTGGCTGTATGCTGGCTGGGTTGTATGGCTGGGTGTATGTCTGGCTGGCTGGGTAAATGTCTGACTGGCTGTGTGTCTGGCTGGGTATATGTTGGCTGGCTGTGTGTATGTTGGCTGGGTGTATGGCGGGTGTAGTTGGCTGGCTGGGTAAATGTCTGACTGGCGTGTGTTGGCTGGTATATGTCTGGCTGGCTGTGTGTAGTCTGGCTGGGTGTTTTGGCTGGGTGTATGTCTGGCTGGCTGGGTAAATGTCTGACTGGCTGTGTGTCTGGCTGGGTATATGTCTGGCTGGCTGTGTGTATGTCTGGCTGGGTGTATGGCTGGGTGTATGTCTGGCTGGCTGGGTAAATGTCTGACTGGCTGTGTGTCTGGCTGGGTATATGTCTGGCTGGCTGTGTGTATGTCTGGCTGGGTGTAGTCTGGCTGCTGGGTATATGTCTGGCTGGCTGGGTAAATGTCTGACTGGCTGTGTGTCTGGCTGATTATATGGCTAGCTGGCTGTCTGGCTGTCTAAGTGTATGTTTGGGTGGGTGTATGTCTGGCTGGGTAAATGTCTGGCTGGGTGGGTGTATGTCTGGCTGGGTAAATGTCTGGCTGGGTGGGTGTATGTCTGGCTGGGTAAATGTCTGGCTGGGTGGGGTATGTCTGGCTGGGTAAATGTCTGGCTGGGTGGGTGTATGTTGCTGGGTAATGTCTGGCTGGGTGGTGTTTTGTCTGGCTGGGTAAATGTCTGGCTGGGTGGGTGTATGTCTGGCTGGGTAAATTACTGGCTGTGTGGGTTATTAGGCTGGGGAAATGTCTGGCTGGCTGGGTGTATGTCTGGCTGGGTAAATTCTGGCTGGGTGGGTGTATGTCTGGCTGGGAAATGTCTGGCTGGGTGGGTGTATGTCTGGCTGGGTAAATGTCTGGCTGGGTGGGTGTGTTGTCTGGCTGGGTAATGTTGGCTGGCGGGTGTATGTCTGGCTGGGTTAATGTCTGGCTGGGTGGGTGTATGTCTGGCTGGGTAAATGTCTGGCTGGGTGGGTGTATGTCTGGCTGGGTAATGTCTGCTGGCTGGGTGTATGTCTGGCTGGGTAAATGTCTGGCTGGCTGGGTGTATGGCTGGCTGGGTAAATGTCTGGCTGGGTGGGTGTATGTCTGGCTGGGTAAATGTATGGCTGCTGGGTGTATGTCTGGCTGGGTAAATGTCTGGCTGGCTGGGTGTATGTCTGGCTAGGTAAATGTCTGGCTGGATGAATGTCTGGGTGGGTAAATGCCTGGCTGGGTGTTTGTTCAAGTTCAAGTTCAAATATTTTATTGCCATAAGAATACACACAAATATTAAATCCATCATTAACCTTCGTGGAAGTCTGCTGAGAAAACTCTGTGAGCAGACCAGTTATTTAAGCAAGGTAATATGTGCAATTCAGAGCGAGACTATTATATATCTTATTTAGTATTATACAAAGTCTGTATGCTGTGGGTGTATGTCTGGCTGGGTGTATGTCTGGCTGGGTGTATGTCTGGACTGGGTGTATGGCTGGCTGGGTGTATGTCTGGCTGGGTGTATGGCTGGCTGGGTGTATGTCTGGCTGGGTGTATGGCTGGCTGGGTGTATGTCTGGCTGGGTGTATGGCTGGCTGGGTGTATGTCTGGCTGGGTGTATGGCTGGCTGGGTGTATGACTGGCTGGGTGTATGTCTGGCTGGGTGTATGTCTGGCTGGGTGTATGTCTGGCTGGGTGTATGTCTGGCTGGGTGTATGTCTGGCTGGGTGTATGACTGGCTGGGTGTATGTCTGGCTGGGTGTATGTCTGGCTGGGTGTATGTCTGGCTGGTGTATGACTGGCTGGGTGTATGTCTGGCTGGGTGTATGGCTGGCTGGGTGTATGTCTGGCTGGGTGTATGTCTGCTGGGTTATGACTGGCTGGGTGTATGGCTGGTGGGTGTATGTCTGGCTGGGTGTATGACTGGCTGGGTGTATGTCTGGCTGGGTGTATGGCTGCTGGGTGTATGTGGCTGGGTGTATGTCTGGCTGGGTGTATGGCTGGCTGGTGTAGTCTGGCTGGGTGTATGACTGGCTGGTGTATGTCCGGCTGGTGTATGTCTGGCTGGGTGTAATGTCTGCTGGGTGTATGCTGGCGGTATGTTGGGGGTGTATGAAATGGGTGGGTGTATGTCTGGCTGGGGTATGTCTGGCGGGTGTATGTTGGCGGGTGTATGTCGGCTGGCTGGGTGTAGTCTGGCTGGGTGTATGGTGGCGGGTGTATGTCTGGCTGGGTGTATGGCGGTGGGTGTATGTCTGGCTGGTGTATGGCTGGCTGGGTGTATGGCTGGATGGGTGTTAAGTGGCTGGCTGTATGGCAGCTGGGTGTAATGGCTGCTGGGTGTATGGCTGGCTGGGTGTATGGCTGGCTGGGTGTAGGTGGCTGGGTGTATGGCTGGCGGGTGTATGGCTGGCTGGGTGTATGTCTGGCTGGGTGTATAGCTGGCTGGGTGTATGGCTGGCTGGGTGTATGTCTGGCTGGGTGTATGTCTGGCTGGGTGTTATGGCTGGCTGGGTTTTATGGCTGCTGGGTGTATGGCTGGCTGGGTGTATGTCTGGCTGGGTGTATGTCTGGCTGGGTGTATGTCTGGCTGGGTGTATGGCTGGCTGGGTGTATGTCTGACTGGGTGTATGTCTGGCTGGGTGTATGGCTGGCTGGGTGTATGGCTGGCTGGGTGTATGGCTGGCTGGGTGTATGTCTGACTGGGTGTATGTCTGGCTGGGTGTATGGCTGGCTGGGTGTATGTCTGGCTGGGTGTATGGCTGGCTGGGTGTGTAATGTCTGACTGGCTGGGTGTGTGTCTAGCTGGGTAAATGTCTGGCTAGGTGTGTGGCGGGCTGTGTAAATGTCTGACTGGCTGGTGTGACTGACTGGGTATATAGCTGTCTGGCTGGGTAAATATCTGACTGTCTATATAGGTGTGTGACTGTCTAGGTATATGGTGTGGAGTGGTCTGACTGGCTCACGGTCCCAAACTTCAGTCCCAAACTTGCACCCACTCACACTACAACAAGTCACGCTGCACCACACTGTCTAGAACATAAGAACATAAGAAAATAAGGAAGCTACAAGAGGCCGCGCTAGCACTAACGCCACGTCTGACCCGCAGTGACGCCCAAGATAGGACAAAGAGGTCTATATATATCATCCTTGGTGACGCCCGTATGAGGACAGCCATGCACGGTGCCACTATTACAGAGGTACTCACGCGCAATGTTTACAGTGACACGCACCACAGCACAGTTACGGTGATGTTCCGCCTCACCTCACAGCAACTCTTTTCCTCGTGACGCTGAGTTTGCCTGACACACATTCACTTGTTTGTCGTCATCGCTGATTCCCTGCCACACTAAATGACTTTGATTTATTGTCATTTTCCTGTCTATATCAGTGTTACCTTCACCACCACCACTACTACTACTACTACTACTACTACTACTACTACTATACTACTACTACTACTACTACTACTACTACTACTACTACACTACTACTACTACTACTACTACTACTACTACTACCTTAATTTATTGTCATTTTCCTGTCTATACCAGTGTTACCTTCACCACCACTACTACTACTACTACTACTGCTGCTGCTGCTGCTGCTGCTGCTACTACTACTATTACTACTACTACTACTACTACTACTACTACTACTACTACTACCTTAATTTATTGTCATTTCCCTGTCTATACCAGTGTTACCTTCACCACCACTACTACTACTACTACTACTGCTGCTGCTGCTGCTGCTGCTACTACTACTATTACTACTACTACTACTACTACTACTACTACTACTACTACTACTACTACTACTACTACTACCTTAATTTATTGTCATTTCCCTGTCTATACCAGTGTTACCTTCACCACCACCACTACTACCACTACTACTACTACTATTACTACTACTACTACTACTACTACTACTACTACTACTACTACTACTACTACTACTACTATGGTCTTCAAACGTGGAATTTATGTAAGATTAACTCGAGTTATATATTTAAAACATTTGAGATAGCTTATGCAAATGCACTTAAGAAAATTTTAGGATGTCCATTATTAACCAGTAATCACAGTATTGTCAAAGAGTGTAACATGCTTTTATTAAAACATCATGTAACAACAGTTCAAGCTAGCTATTTTAGATCTTTAAGCAAGAAAAATTATTCTGTATATATTTTGAACAAACCTTTGTTTTTTGAGGGTATGTTTTAAATCTTTTTAAAGTTTTTTATTCAGAATTTATAAGATAACTTTTTTAGATAATAGTATGGATGTAATTTTAGCAAGAATTACTTGTCTTCAGAACCATGAACATATGAGAGCAGTTCCACTTCCTATAAATTCATGATAATTTTTTTTTTGTGTGATATGTAATATACAACTCCTTGTATGTTATGCAATAAAGATGATGATGATGATGATGATGACTACTACTACTACCTTAATTTATTGTCATTTTCCAGCCTATACCAGTGTTACCATCACTACCACTACTACTGCTACTGTATACTACTACTACTGCTACTACTACTACTACTCCTACTACTACAACAACAACTACTACTACTACTACTACAGAAAATCCATATTAATCTGATGTAACACAAAACTTTCACCTTAAATCCACAAAAATGTTAATCTTTCCAAACCTACACCCACCCACCCACACCCACACCACCCACCCACCCACCCACCCACCCACCCACCACCCACCCACCCACCCACCCACACCCACACACACACACACACCCACACACACACACCCCACACACATACACACACCTCACAAAACAAACCACATATAAAGAAATCACCAAATATATAAAAATCACCAAATATATAAAAATCACCAAATATATAAAAATCACCAAATATATAAAAATCACCAAATATATAAAAATCACCAAATATATAAAAATCACCAAATATATAAAAATCACCAAATATATAAAAATCACCAAATATATAAAAATCACCAAATATATAAAAATCACCGATTAACACACGAGCACACCCTCCTACACACATACATACAGACACTTAAAAAAGGTAGCAGGTATTCTCATGGAAATTCGCCGGTGGTGGAGGCGGGTATGCAAATGCGGGGCGATAAATCACCGGGAACGCCGTAAAACTTGCTACATATGTTAAGACAACCTCGGCTCAAGATTTCGTCTCTTTTTTAATACGAGTCCTGATTAATTACAAGCTTATACGTGGGTGATGGTGGTGGTGGTGGTGGTGGAGGGACGATGGATAGTTGAGACAAAGATAGAGAGGGGAGTTTAGATTTAGTTTAGTTTTTTTAACAAGGCAAAAATTCCATGTTATCTTAAGGTCTCATGCTTAAAATGATGCCTCTGTTTACCTGATATTATGGTTAACTATGATAAAATACAGCTGTCATTTAGAAGAAGCGTAGTATTCCCTTCTCCTGGCATCAAATATCAGTTAAACTCTGCCTCTGTTTACCTGATACTATGGTTAACTATGATAAAATACAGCTGTCATTTAGAAGAAGCGTAGTATTCCCTTCTCCTGGCATCAAATATCAGTCAGTCAGCAGAAAGGGGGCAGGATTTTTTGCCTCGTTAAAAAAAATAGAGTATAGTTAATAGCTCGTTATTTTTTCTGATATACGTATCTGTAATTGTATATACGTATATGTATGTATTTGTAATTATGGTGGTGGTGGTGGTGGTGGTGGTGTGGTGGGTGATGGTGGAGTGGTGGTTTGTGGTAGCGATAATCCAAGTAATAGTGGTGGTAGTGGTAGTGGTGGTGGTGGTGGTGGGGTGGTGGTTGGTGGTGTGGTGGTGGTGGTGGTGGTGGTGGTGGTGGTGTGGTGGTGGTGGTGGTGGAGGTGGTGGTTGGGTAGCGATAATCCAGTAATAGTAGGTGTAGTGGTAGTGGTGGTGGTGGTGGTGGTGGTGGTGGTGGTGGTGGTGGTGGTGGTGATAGTGGTGGTAGTGGTGGTGTGGTGGTGGTGGAGGTGGTGGTTGTGGTAGCGATATCCAAGTAATAGTGGTGGTAGTGTAGGGTGTGGTGGTGGTGTGGTGGTTGGTGGTGGTGGACGATGGATTATGGAGTGGAGTGGAGGTAATGTGGAATTGAAGAGGCGAGTGGAGTTATATATGGAGAGGAGGAGAAAAAGAGGAGGAGAGAGAGAATAAGGAAGAGAGAGAGAGAAAGTGGAGGAGGAGAGAGAGAGGAGAGAGAGAGAGGAGAGAGAGAGAGAGAAGAGAGAGAGGAGAGAGAGAGAGAGAAGAGAGAGAGAAGAGAGAGAAGAGAGAGAGAGAGAGAGAGAGAAAGAAAGTGGAGGAGAGAGAGGAAAGGAATAATGAATCTGATCACTAAATAAATATATATATAAAAAAAACCATCAATTATTTCATGCTTACAATACAAAACTCATAACAAAATAAGACCCGGGACAAAGACACTACAAAAATGACATGATAGAATAGATACAAAAAAAATGTATTCGCAATTAGATAGATTATTTTAAAGAAAGATCGAATTACACTGTTATCATAATATTTACTTGTTACATCTCTCCTCTCTCTCTCTTCTCTCTCTCTCTCTCTCTCTCTCTCTCTCTCTCTCTCTCTCTATCTCTCTCCTCTCTCTCTCTCTTCTCTTCTGCCCCCCTCTCCTTCTATCCCCCCCTCCTCTCTCTCTCTTCTCTCATCTCTCTCTCTCTCTTCCTCTCTCTCTCTCTCTCCTCTCTCTCTCCTTCTATCCTTCTTCTTCCCCCTTCTCCTCTCTTCTTCTTCCTCTCCCTCTCTCTCTCTCTTCTTCTTCCTCCCCTTCTCTCTCTCTCTCTCTCTCTCTCTCTCTCTCTCTCTCTCTCTCTCTCTCTCTCTCTCTCTCTCTCTCTCTTCTCTCTCTCTCTCTCTCTCATCCACAGGTAATGAACACAAAAATTTAATCAGACGAGTCGGGTTGATGGCAAACAAGTGTGTCAAGTTTGATGGGCATTCGATCACGATGACTTTTTACCCCCGCATTTTTAACACACACACACACACACACACACACACACACACACAAAGAGAAGAAGAGAGAGAGAGAGAAGAGAGAGAGAGAGAGAGAGAGAGAGAGAAGAGAGAGAGAGAGACGAGAGAGAGAGAGGAGAGGAGAGAGAGAGAGAGACGAGAGAGAGAGAGAGGAGAGAGAGAGAGAGAGAGAAGAGAGAGAGAGAGAGAGATTGTTGGATAATATTACTCTGTACAGGGATAATTAGCGCCTGTACAGAGAGAGAGAGAGAGAGAGAGAGAGAGAGAGAGAGAGAGAGAGAGAGAGAGAGAGAGAGGAGAGAGAGAGAGAGGAGAGAGAGAGAAGAGAGAGAGAGGAGAGAGAGAGAGAGAGAGGAGAGAGAGAGAGAGAGAGAGAGAGAGGAGAGAGAGAGAGAGAGAGAGAGAGAGAGAGATAGCGAGAGCGAGAGCGAGCGAGAGAGACGAGAGAGAGAGAGACGAGAGAGAGAGAGAGAGAGAGAGAGAGAGAGAGAGAGAGAGAGAGAGAGAGAGATAATCTATTCATTGCCTGCACTTCATCATCGTACCACGTCACCTTATTCCTCCCAAAAAATAAAAATAAAATAAAAATTCGTATTGATATAAAATTTATCGAATTAATTACGGACGAAGAAAAATTTGAAGTACATATGAGACAAAGAGGATTTAGGTGACACATTTTATCCATTACACTTTTTTTGAGCCATAACTTTATTCTGATTATATTACGGATAAAAGTGGCGCATTTTTCCCCTGACTTGAGAGGAGCGGGTGATAAAACTTTGAGGGGAAAAAGAATGTAATTAGGGATATTATATTGGCAATTATTTCTTTTGACTGATAATTTATTTTTTTGTGGGACTTTTGTAGCTGTGAGTCGATAAAGGATCTCAATTGTTTCTGTAACTAATAATTCTACTGAGATTTTATTGGTCTGTTGTAGGTGTGAGTCGATAAAGGATCTCAGTTGTTTCTGTAACTAATAATTCAGCTAAGTTTTTATTGGTCTGTTGGAGGTGTGAATCGGTAAAAGATCTCAGTTGTTTCTTTAACTATTAATTCTACCAAGTTTTTATGGGTCTGTTGGAGGTGTGAGTCGGTAAAGGATCTCAGTTGTCTCTTTCACTAATAATTCTACCAAGTTTTTATTGGTCTGTTGGAGGTGTGAGTCGGTAAAGGATCTCAGTTGTCTGTTTCACTAATAATTCAGCTAAGTTTTTATGGGTCTGTTGGAGCTCTGAGTCGGTAAAAGATCTGTTGTCTCTTTCACTAATAATTCGGCTAAGTTTTTATTAGGCTATTGAAGCTGTGAGTCGGTAAAAGATCTCAGTTGTTTCTTTACTAATATTTCTACTCAAGATTTTTGGTTTGTTGTAAGTATGAGTTGGTAAAAGATTTCAAGTGTTTCTTTTACTAATAATTTTACTAAGTTGTTATTTGTCTGTAGTAGTTCCTGAGTCATTTATTTCCTTTTACTAATAATTCTACTCAGTTTTTATGGGTCTGTTGTGGTTGTGAGTCGGTAAAAGATCTCAGTTGTTTCTTTAACTAATATTTCTACCAAGTTTTTATTGGTCTGTTGCATCTGTGAGTCGGTAAAAGATCTCAGTTTTTTTCACTAATAATTCTACTAAGTTTTTATGGGTCTGTTGCATCTGTGAGTCGGTAAAAGATCTCCGTTTTTCTTGCACTAATATTTCTACTAAGTTTTTATGGGTCTGTTGTAGCTGTGAGTCGGTAAAGGATCTCAGTTGTTTCTTGCACTAATAATTCTACCAAGTTTTTATGGCTCTGTTGGAGGTGTGAATCGGTAAAGGATCTCAGTTGTTTCTTGCACTAATAATTCTACTAAGTTTTTATGGGTCTGCTGCATCTGTGAGTCGTTAAAAGATCTATTGTGTTTCTTTCACTAATATTTCTACCAAGTTTTTATTGGTCTGTTGCATCTGTGAGTCGTTAAAAGATCTATTGTGTCTCTTTCACTAATATTTCTACCAAGTTTTTATTGGTCTGTTGCATCTGTGAGTCGTTAAAAGATCTATTGTGTTTCTTTAACTAATATTTCTACCAAGTTTTTATGGGTCTGTTGCATCTGTGAGTCGGTAAAAGATCTATTGTGTCTCTTTAACTAATATTTCTACTAAGTTTCATGGGTCTGTTGTAACTGTGAGTAATTTATTTCCTTTAACTAATAATTAAGACCATAAGAACATAAGAAAATAAGGAAGCTACAAGAGGCCGTGAGACCTACACGAGGTAGTTCCTGTTACTTAACACTACCTACATCCACCTTTCATCCCCATCCATGAAATTATCCAGCCTCCTTAAAGCTCTCTAATGACTCCACACTGACTACCTGACGACTGAGTTTCTGAGTAGAGTAATTTTACTAAGTTTTTATGGGTGTATTAGAACCTTGGAGGAAGTATGAATTCTACCTCCCATTCTACCTTCATGATTAGAACAGTCTGTGAGTTGGTAAAGGATCTCAGTTCTCTCTTAGTACAGGAACTACTTCGTGTGGTATATATATATAAGTCTCACGGCCACTTGTAGCTTCCCTATGTTCTTATGTTCTTATGTTCAACTTCTGAGTATGTCCTTATCACAAGTATCTGAATCCCTACACTCTTAGAAAAGAAGGGCAGGAAAAGGGTAGAAAAAGGGTGTTTATAGTGATGAAATACTGCTACCCTTACAAATATACCCTTTTGCAACCCTAAATATACCCTTTTCAAACCCCAAATGTACCCTTTCTCAACCCTCTCGTCTAAAAAGGGTAGATAAAGGGTAGATGAAGGGTATAATCAGCAGCATCTACCCTCCAGCCTGGACATAGGGTATAAAAAGGGTAGTGATGGTGCAATGTAACAATTCTACCCTTAATATACCCCCCATTTCTGAGAGTGTACAGGCGGTGGGTCACTATTACGAAATTTCAACTTTATTCCCAAACAATGGCAGTGAAGGTATGGTATTGTGAAGCGACACGGGAAGGCAATACTCGCTCTATTTCCTTACTGCATCCTTTTTTGTTATCTCTGTTTAAGCAGGAATAACGTTGAGGTCGTGAGCAGGAAAGGATATGAATACTCTCTCTCTGTCTCTCTGTCTCTCTCTGTCTCTCTCTGTCTCTGTCTCTGTCTCTCTCTCTGTCTCTGTATCTGTCTCTCTCTCTGTCTCTCTCTCTCTCTCTCTCTCTCTCTCTCTCTGTCTCTGTCTCTGTCTCTCTCTCTCTCTCTCTCTGTCTCTGTCTCTCTGTCTCTCTCTCTCTCTCTCTCTCTCTCTCTCTTCTCTCTCTCTTCTCTCTCCTCTCTCTCTGCTCTCTTCTCTGCTGTCTCTTCTCTCTTCTTCTGTCTCTCTCTCTCTCTCGCTCTCTCTCTTCTCTCTCTCTCTCTGTTCTTGCGTTCTGTTCTGTCTCTCTCTCTCTCTCTCTCCTCTCTCTCTTCTCTCTTCTCTAAGCTCATCCTGTTCCTGTTCTGTCTCTGTTGTGATCTCTCTGGTCTCCATATCATCATGTTTGCTCTTATTCATTTGATGCTCGTCACGGTCTAGTCTTCTCTAATAGTCCTGATGATGTTCTCTCGTCTCTAGTGCAGTCTTGTCTCTACTCTCGTCTCTATGAACGGTAAGTCTCGCATGTGGCTCTCTATCTCGTGGAGAACATACTCAATCTATTCTACTCTGTCACTCTCTGTTCTCTCCTGACTTCTCTGATAGTTCATTCTACTCTCGACTCTCTTCGGGTCTCCTCCTCTCTCTCCATCTCCCTCCTCTCACTCTCACTCCCCCCACCCCACCCTCCTCTAACTCTACTCTCTCATCCTCTCTCTCATCTCTCTCTCTTCTAGAATCACCGTATTCACCTTATTATATTCAATATTGTTGGGGGGAACAACATCAGGTGGTTCCACGATACGATCAGTTTATAAGCAATGCATTTAATTCATTTGAGAGCGCGAGAGAGGTGTAGAGAGAGAGAGAGAGAGAGAGAGAGAGAGAGAGAGAGGAGAGAGAGAGAGAGAGAGAGAGAGAGAGAGAGAAGAGAGAGAGAGAGAGAGAGAGAGGAGAGAGAGAGAGAGAGAGAGATAAACAGTTTGATAGTAGATAGAGAGAGAGGTAGATAGATAGATAGATAGGGAGAGAGAGAAGTAGATAGATAGATAGATATAGAGAGAGGGATACACACACACACACACACACACACACACACACACACACACACACACACACACACACACACACACACACTAACGTAAAGACAAAGAGCTGCAAATGACAGAACAGTTTCATCGTCAAAAGTCAAGATTAGAAAATAAGTCTAAATACTGGCCAGTGAAATCAATCATCCGCAAGGTTTAAAAAGGGAATAAAAAAAAAAAAAAAAAAAAATGAGGTTATGAATATAAAAATAGCCTTGTTATATCTCTCTCTCTCTCTCTCTCTCTCTCTCTCTCTCTCTCTCTCTCTCTCTCTCTCTCTCTCTCTATGTATTTCCTATATCACTATTTTTGTAGCGTTCCTGAGGCAGCTTTCTCCTCGGACGTCACTCACTCGACCTAGAGGATGAGGGGAAAAAGTAAGGGGAAAAACAGGGGGAAAATAGGGAAACGAGGGGAAAAAAAGAAAGGGGGGAAAGAGGGGAAAAAGAGGGGGGGAAAGAGGGGAAAAAGAGGGGAAAAAAGAGGGGAAAAGGAAAAGAGGGGGAAAGAGGGGGAAAGAGGGGAAAAAAAAAGGGAAAAGAGGGTGAAAAGAGGGGAAAAAAAAAGAGGGGAAAAGAGGGGAAAAAAAAAAAAGAGAGGGAAAAAGGGGAAAAAGGAAAAGAAGGGGGGGAAAAGAAAGTGGTAAAAGAAGGGAGAAAGAGGGGGGGAAAGGTAAGGAAAAAAGAGGGGAAAAAGGTAGGGGGAAGGGAAAAAAGTAAGGGGAAAAAGAGTAAGGGGAAGGAAAAAGGTAAGGGGGAAAAGAGTAAGGAGAAAAAAGTAAGGGAAAAAGAGTAAGGGGAAAAGTAAGGAAAAGGGCAAAAGTAAGGGGAAAAAGTAAGGGGCAAAAGTAAGGGGCAAAAGTAAGGGGAAAAAGTAAGGGGAAGAAAGGGGAAGGGGGAAAAGTAAGGGGCAAAAGTAAGGGAAAAAAGTAAGGGGAAAAAAGAGTAAGGGAAGAAAGGGGAAAAGGGGAAAAGGGAAGGAAAAAAGTAAGGGGAAAAAAGTAAGGGAAAAAAGTAAGGGGAAAAAGTAAGGGAAAAAAGTAAGGGGAAAAAAGTAAGGGGAAAAAGTAAGGGGAAAAAAGTAAGGGAAAAAAGTAAGGGAAAAAGTAAGGGGAAAAGAGTAAGGGGAAAAAGTAAGGGAAAAAGTAAGGGGCAAAAAGTAAGGGGCAAAAAGTAAGGGGCAAAAAGTAAGGGGCAAAAAGTAAGGGGCAAAAAGTAAGGAAAAAGTAAGGAAAAAAGTAAGGAAAAAGTAAGGGGAAAATAGTAAGGAAAAAAGTAAGGGAAAAAGTAAGGGGAAAAAGTAAGGGAAAAAGTAAGGGGAAAAAGTAAGGGGAAAAAGTAAGGGGAAAAGTAGTAAGGGAAAAAAGTAAGGGGAAAAAGTAAGGGGAAAAAGTAAGGGAAAAAGTAAGGGAAAAAAGTAAGGAGAAAAAGTAAGGGGAAAAAGTAAGGGGAAAAGAGTAAGGGGAAAAGAGTAAGGGGAAAAGTAAGGTGGGGAAAGTAAGGGAAAAAAAGTAAGGGGAAGAAAGGGGAAGGCGGAAAAGGTAAGGAAAAAAAGTATAGGGGAAAAAAGAAGAAGGGGAAAAGAGTAAAGAAAAGTAAGGAAAAAGAAAAGAAAAAAGTAAGGACAATAAGAGAAAAATAAGGGAAAATAGTAAGGAAAAATAAAAAAAAGTAAGGAAAAAGTACAGGAACAGTAAGTGGGGAAAGTAAGGGAAAAAAAGTAAGGGGAAGAAAGGGGAAGGGGGAAAAGGTAAGGAAAAAAAGTATAGGGGAAAAAGAGTAAGGGGAAAAAGAGTAAAGGAAAAAAAGAGGGGAAGGAAAAACTAGGGAGAGAGAGGAGACGAGAGACAGCCAGCCCATCATTAACAATAAAATGTTCTACTCATCATGGCATTATCACTCGGCAGCAGATTGTGAGGGGAAATATAGTAAAAAAAATATTCATAACGAAATCAAAACCAGAAATGATCATAATACCAACAATAATGATGATAATAATAATAATAATAATAGTAATGATAGTAATAACAATAATAATAACAACAATAGCAACAATAACAATAATACAAATAAAACTATCCTTAACGCTCAGGAATAAAAAAAATAAAAAAATGTTAAATCGAACGCATCATATTAATCACATTTCGTATTTTTCATTTTTTATCCTGTGTTGATCCGAGGACATCAATAACAACAACATTAACAACAACAAAAACAACATCAAACTATCCTTAATTAACGCTCTAGAATAAAGAAAAAAAAAAATGTTAAATCGAACGCATCATATTAATCACATTTCGTATTTTTCATTTTTTATCATGTGTTGATCCGAGAACAACAATAACAACAACATTAACAACAACAAAAACAACATCAAACTATCCTTAACACTCAAGAATAAAAACAAAAAATCTATCTATGAAGTCGAGCGCCACATATCAATCACATTACATTTTGCTTTCATTTTTGTCATGTGTTGATACGAGGTGGGTTTTTCAGCATTTTTTTGTGTCGGTCAAGCCCGTCATGCACAGCGGGGAGGTCGTCGCGGCATGAAAAGAATGGTCAGAGCTCCGATGGTTAAGGGGGTCAAAAGAGTCCCGGTGGTTCAGGGGGGGGAAGAGGCTGAGGTCCGGAGCTTCACCGTCCCCTAGCGGCAGCATTTCCAAGCGTACGAGCGAGCAGGAATTTCCCTTGGATTAACTCGTCTTAGGGGGAGGAGGAGGAGGAGGAGGGAAGAGTGGAGGAGGAGGAGGGAAGGGAAGAGGAGGAGGAGGGAAGAGGAGGAGGAGGGAAGGGAGAGGAGGAGGAGGGAAGAGGAGGAGGAGGGAAGGGAAGAGGAGGAGGAGGAGGGAAGAGGAGGAGGAGGGAAGGAAGAGAGGAGGAGGGAAGGGAAGAGGAGGAGAAGGGAAGAGAAGGTAAGGAGAACTGAATACATGAAAGAGGAAGAGAGGAGGAAGGGGAAGAGGAGGAAGAGGAGAAGAGGAGGAAAGATGGAGAGAAGGAGAGAAGATAAGGAGGAGTGGATACATATGAGAGAGGAAGAAGGGAAGAGGAGGGAGGGGGAAGAAGAGGAGAGGAAAGAGAAGAGGAGGAGAGAAGGAGAGAAGGTAAGGACAACTGAATGCAAGAGAGTGGAAGGGTGGATAAAGAAGAAGAAGGGTGGATAAAGAAGGCAAATAAAGGGAGGAGTGAGACAAAAGAAGGTGAAAGGTGATAAGAGTAAATAAAGGAAGGGAAGGAAAATGAGAGGATAGAAAAAGAGAACTGAGAGAGCAAACAAGAGAAGAGGAGATAACGAAGGACGAGAGGGAACGAAAAAAAGAACGGTAAGAGGGAAGATAAGGAGGATGGGAGGAGGATAAAAGTGAAGAAATAGGAGGAAGGGGAGGAGGAGGGAGAGGAGGAGGAGGAGGAGGAGGAGGAGGAGGAGGAGGAGGAGGAGGAGGAGGAGGAGGAGGAAGAGGAGGAGGAGGAGGAAGTGGAGGAGGAGGAGGAGGAGGAGGAGGAAGTGGAGGAGGAAGTGGAGGAGGAGGAGAAAGGGGAGGAGGAGGAGGAGGAGGAGGAGAAGGAGGAGGAGGAGGAGGAGGAGGAGGAGGAAAGATAAGGAGGATGGGAGAGGATAAAATATGAAAAAAAGGGCAAAAAATCTTATTGGGACCGGAGGAAGAAAAGTAGGAGGAGGAGGAGGAGGAGGAGGAGGAGGAGGAGGAGGAGGAGGAGGAGGAGGAGGAGGAGGAGGGGAGTCACGTCTTGGTAGGGCAGGACTTAAACGATGGAGGTGAGTTCAATGTCTTAGAGCAGAACCAAGTTAGTGACGCTTAAAGAATAGATTGGGGAAGGTGGTCGCATCTTCTACATACATCTTCTTTATCGTCATGCCTGCCCTTCTTCATCCTTGCATGCTTCATTCCTATATACTCCTTTGATTCCTTTGTCATTCATTATACTCGCTACATTCCTTTCCTCCTCATCGTCATCCTTCCCTTATCTTTCCTCCCTTCATTCCTATATAATCCTTTCACTCCTTTGTCTTACTCCTTTCCTTCCTTTCCTCCCCCACCTTCTGTATTTCCCAAACGTCTCTCACTTACGATTAAATAGAGCTAACAAAGAGCCTCATAAGAACCAATAAGTGGCACTGTTTGTTCTTCCTTTGTATTCCTCCACTACCTTTTTCTTCATATTCTCTTCCTCCTCCTCCTCCTCCTCCTCCTCCTCCTCCTCCTCCTCCTCCTCTTCATCCCAGCTTCCATAAATATCTCTTTAACTTTTTTGATCTTTATTATTATTATCATAGCCTATGCAAGCACATACACAGCCACGGTACCTCATACACGCTTCCTACATCCACCCCCACCCACGCCTCCTACATCCACCCTCACCCACGCCTCCTACATCCACCCCCACCCACGCCTCCTACATCCACCCCCACCCACGCCTCCTACATCCACCCTCACCCACGCCTCCTACATTCACCCCCACCCACGCCTCCTACATCCACCCTCACCCACGCCTCCTACATCCACCCTCACCCACGCCTCCTACATCCACCCTTACCCACGCCTCCTACATCCACCCCCACCCACGCCTCCTACATTCACCCCCACCCACGCCTCCTACATCCACCCTCACCCACGCCTCCTACACCCCACCCCACCCAAGGTAAAGGAAATTAGACCTCTATTACCTCAGCTACCCCTGCAAACTGTCTCCCACCCACGTGCGTGTATTCTAAGCTCACCCAGGCTCTGTTGGGTGCCAGGTTGGGGGAGGGGGAGGGTGTCAGGGTGGGGGAGAGGGTGGGGGAGAGGGTGGGTGCCAGGGCTGGGAGGAAGTCTTGTGCCATTGATCCGATAAAATTCTCCGAGTGCCGCTGCGAGCAATCAATAGCGTGGCCAAGGATTCCTGTGACTGACCAGGGAATCAGAAAATAGAAAGCCCTCACTAATTTACTCACCCTTGGTCAACACACACACACACACACACACACACAGACACACACACACACACACACACACACACACACACACACACACACACACACACACACACACACACACACACACACACACACACACACACACACACACACACACACACACACACACACACACACACACACACACACACTTTACCTTATCCTGATTCATTTTATTATTGTATTACGTGAAGAAAAAAGGGATTATCCAAGGGTGAAGAAATATGATAGAGAAGGAAAAGCTTTGGAATTACGCTAAATACTTCAATTTCCGTGCGTTTATAAGTGATTTTCAACGCTATAAACAATAAATATAGACTTTTAACTCATTGTTTGCTATACATCTTGGTATTATCGCTATAAACAAGACAGACTTTTAACTCATTGTTTGCTATTCATCATGGTATTATCGCTATAAACAAGACAGACTTTTAACTTATTGTTTGCTATTCATTTTGGTATTATCGCTATAAACAAGACAGACTTTTAACTCATTGTTTGCTATTCATCTTGGTATTATCGCTATAAACAAGACAGACTTTTAACTCATTGTTTGCTATTCATCTTTGGTATTATCGCTATAAACAACACAGACTTTTAACTCATTGTTTGCTATTCATCATGGTATTATCGCTATAAACAAGACAGACTTTTAACTCATTGTTTGCTATTCATCTTTGGTATTATCGCTATAAAGAAGAAATATAGACTTTTAACTCATTGTTTGCTATTCATCTTGGTATTATCGCTATAAACAAGACAGACTTTTAACTCATTGTTTGCTATTCATCTTTGGTATTATCGCTATAAACAACACAGACTTTTAACTCATTGTTTGCTATTCATCTTGGTATTATCGCTATAAACAAGACAGACTTTAACTCATTGTTTGCTATTCATCTTTGGTATTATCGCTATAAAGAAGAAATATAGACTTTTAACTCATTGTTTGCTATTCATCTTGGTATTATCGCTATAAACAAGACAGACTTTTAACTCATTGTTTGCTATTCATCTTGGTATTATCGCTATAAACAAGACAGACTTTTAACTCATTGTTTGCTATTCATCTTGGTATTATCGCTATAAACAAGACAGACTTTTAACTCATTGTTTGCTATTCATCTTGGTATTATCGCTATAAACAAGACAGACTTTTAACTCATTGTTTGCTATTCATCTTGGTATTATCGCTATAAACAAGAAATATAGACTTTTAACTCCTTGAGGCCCAAAAAGTAATTTCTATTGTAATTTGGGTACCATTAGACGATTTTTTTGTGAATATAAGGAATGTTTTATAGATATGACCTGTTTAGTATCCTTGTCCACTAACTAATTTGGTATATTCGGTCACTTTTCGTAATTTTATGGCTCCACAACAGCAGATTTTATATAGCCAGGGAAAGATCTGGGCGTGAAGGGGTTACTATCCTGACCTGACGATTTTATATAGCCAGGGAAAGATCTGGGCGTGAAGGGGTTACTATCCTGACCTGACGATTTTATATAGCCAAGGAAAGATCTGGGCGTGAAGGGTTTAACATCCTGACCTGACGATTTTATATAGCCAAGGAAAGATCTGGGCGTGAAGGGGTTAATATCCTGACCTGACGATTTTATATAGCCAGGGAAAGATCTGGGCGTGAAGGGGTTAATATCCTGACCTGACGATTTTATATAGCCAGGGAAAGATCTGGGCGTGAAGGGGTTATTATCCTGACCTGACGATTTTATATAGCCAGGGAAAGATCTGGGCGTGAAGGGGTTACTATCCTGACCTGACGATTTTATATAGCCAGGGAAAGATCTGGGCGTGAAGGGGTTACTATCCTGACCTGACGATTTTATATAGCCAAGGAAAGATCTGGGCGTGAAGGGGTTACTATCCTGACCTGACGATTTTATATAGCCAAGGAAAGATCTGGGCGTGAAGGGGTTACTATCCTGACCTGACGATTTTATATAGCCAAGGAAAGATCTGGGCGTGAAGGGGTAACTCATTTGTTCCTTGTTTAGCTTGGTCTATCTATTATTTTTACGTGTAAAGGCCAAGCAATAACTAAATTGGCCTACCCCTCTGTTTTTATTTTATTCTCTTACTGTCTTCTTTATAGGGTCTGGCAACTAAGCGGGCTTTGTGTTACCCATTTTTGTTGTGCCTTGGCCAGTTCTTTGTGATGGTAAAAAAAAAAAAAAAAAATATAAAAATAAAAAATAAAAAATAAAAAAATAAAATCCAAGTGTAGAGAAATACGATACACGGCAAGAACACCTTTGGCATTCCGCTAAAGGCTTCAATAGGTATACGTTAATAGGTATTTTCTACGATGCACTCCTGAAATAATGACTTTAACATTCGATACACTGCAAGAACACCTTTGACATTCCGCTAAGTGCTTCAATAGGTATACGTTTAATAGGTATTTACGACGATGCAATCCAGAATAATGACTTTTAACATACGATACACTACAAGAACACCTTTGACATTCCGCTAAGTGCTTCAATAGGTATACGTTTAATAGATATTTTCTACGATGCACTCCTGAAAAATGACTTTTAACATACGATACACTGCAAGAAACCCTTTGGCATTCCGATTGTTATACGTATAAAAGTGATTTTCGACGATGCTATCCAGAAATAATGACTTTTAGCAACGATAACATAAGCTTCATACCCTTTTCCTCTCCTGCAATAAACGCGTTGATGCTATATTCACTCTGCTCCATAAACAATACAGTAAATCACGAAAGGTTCCATTATTTAAAGACACCGAATAAGTAACAACAAGCTCTTACCCTTTTCCTCTCCTGCAATAAACACGTTGATGCTATATTCACTCTGCTCCATAAACAACTCAGTAAAAACATGAAGGTACCATTATTTAAAGTCACGGAGTAAGTAACAACAAGCTCTTACCCTTTTCCTCTCCTGCAATAAACGCGTTGATGCTATATTCACTCTGCTCCATAAACAATACAGTAATAACATGAAGTTACCATTATTTAAAGACACCGAATAAGTAACAACAAGCTCTTACCCTTTTCCTCTCCTGCAATAAACGCGTTGATGCTATATTCACTCTGCTCCATAAACAAATCAGTAAAAACACGACTCCGTAAAGGAAACCGTCGTTGAGTGTAAGACTACGATAGTTAACGGTACAGAGACAGGTGATTTAACCCCTTCACGCCCAGATCTTTCCTTTGCTATATAAAAGTGTCTGTTGTTAGCCATAAAATTACGAAAACTAACTTAATATACAAAATTAGCTAATGAACAACGGTACTAGATTTTTTATATCTATAAAATGGTGCTTATATTCATTAAAATCGTCTAATGGTACCTAAATTACAATGGAAATTACGTTCTGGGCCTCAAGGGGTTAAAGGTTCCTCATCTAAAAAGTAGCTATATATACTCGCACCGCCTACACGCTGCCAAACATAACCTACCATTTGATCTCACCTTTTATAACTGCAAAGCTTCAGTTCACACGCAATTAGAGACACGAAAGAGAATCCCTTTTATCACACACACAAAAATGGATGTGAATGAATGAGTGAATCCTCGAGTATGTAAACCTTCACTGACCTCCAGGGTTTATTTTCATACACGCAGCAACAGACCTGAGAGCGTGAGGCACACACAAAAATGGATGTGAATGCATGAGTGAAGCCTTGAGTATCTAAACGGGGTTGTATATAGCATTCAGACCTCCACTGACCTGTAGGCTTTAGTTACTACAGGCTTAATTCAGGCTTACTCCAGGATTTTGCTTATATGCACACGCTGCAACAAACCTGAGAGCCACATACATACACATACACATGGTAGTTCCTGGTACTTAACACTACCTACACCCATCCTCTCATGACTTCAGAACATAAGAACATAAACAAACTAGGGGGGGGGGGTGCACTCAGTAGAGCGCATACCTCCGCCCAAATATTTCATCAATTTGTAACCATGGCAACAGTTGTGATTCAATTTCATAAAAAAAAAGTAAAAAAAAAGTAAAAAAAAAAAAGTAAAAAAGTTGTCAATAGATTTCATCCAAAATTAAATCATTTCTTCCTTATACCAAAAAGACTTGGTATACCGAGGTTGGTCCAAATCTATTCGTAACTTTTCGAGAAATCCTGTACACTAACAAACAGACAGACAGACAGACAGACAGACAGATCGGGGTAAAACAGATAAATTTAACTTTACAATACTAGTTAATAATGACTTGTCCCTGCATCTCTGTATCTCTCTCTGTATACGGCTCTCTCTATACCCACCTATACTGATGATGCGGTCAGTGCGTAACAGGAACTACCTCGTGTAGGTCTCGCGGCCTCTTGTAGCTTCCTTATTTTCTTATGTTCTTATGTTCTGAAGTTATGAGAGGATGGGTGTAGGTAGTGTTAAGTATCAGGAACTACCACGTATAGGTCTCACAGCCTCTTGTAGCTTCCTTATTTTCTTATGTTCTTATGTTCTGAAGTATGAGAGGATGGGTGTAGGTAGTGTTAAGTATCAGGAACTACCACGTATATGTGACTCACGCTCTCAGGTTTATGGCTGCGTGTGTGTCAGGTGTATGTATGCATGTACACTCTTAGAAAAGAAGGGTAGGAAAAGGGTAGAAAAAGGGTGTTTGTAGTGATGAAATACTGCTACCCTTTTTCTACCCTTACAAATATACCCTTTCGGATCGACGCAAATATACCCTTTTGCAACCCTCTCGTCTAAAAAGGGTAGATAAAGGGTAGATGAAGGGTATAATCGGCAGCATCTACCCTCCAGCCTGGACATACACTCTCAGAAATGGGGGGTATATTAAGGGTAGAATTGTTACATCGCACCATCACTACCCTTTTTATACCCTATGTCCAGGCTGGAGGGTAGATGCTGCCGATTATACCCTTCATCTACCCTTTATCTACCCTTTTTTGACGAGAGGGTTGAGAAAGGGTATATTTGGGGTTCGAAAAGGGTATATTTAGGGTTACAAAAGGGTATATTTGTAAAAGTAGAAAAAGGGTAGCAGTATTTCATCACTACAAACACCCTTTTTCTACCCTTTTCCTACCCTTCTTTTCTAAGAGTGTAGGGTTTAAAAAGGGTATTGATGGTGCGATGTAACAATTCGACCCTTAATGCGACCCCTTATTTCTGAGAGTGTGTGTATGCCTTGTTTCACTTTGTCGCCTTCTGTTCTTAGCTCTGTCCTTCTCTTCACCCAGCAGTCTCCCCTGACAAGCTCTCTCTTGGCCTTGGCTAACACAACACTTTCTCTCCCACATGCACGCTGCTCAGGACACTTTATGCAAAACAAGTATTTATTTGCATATTATTCACGCGTTGCACTCGATACAAAGTGTGTTTTTTATATATACACTCTTAGAAAAGAAGGGTAGGAAAAGGGTAGAAAAAGGGTGTTTGTAGTGATGAAATACTGCTACTCTTTTTCTACCCTTACAAATATACCCTTTTGCAACCCTAAATATACCCTTTTCCAACCCCAAATATACCCTTTCTCATCCCTCTCGTCTAAAAAGGGTAGATAAAGGGTAGATGAAGGGTATAATCAGCAGCATCTACCCTCCAGCCTGGACATAGGGTATAAAAAGGCTACTGATAGTGCGATGTAACAATTCTACCCTTAATAGACCCCTCATTTCTGAGAGTGTATATCCTGTATGTGGGTTTTTTTTATGGGGGGGGGGGCCTAGTAAACTGGTGAACAAAATGATACCCCCCCAGAATTTAAGTACGTTTTGCATTGTTTCGTGCTGCGTAAAACATGTATAGTCAAAAAAAGGAGTTTTCGTATGTATGTTTTGTACGTTTTAAGTGATAGATACAGAGTAAAGCCATGAAACAGGAAGATAAGATAAGATTTTCATCCTCTCTAGACACTTTGCAAGTACCAACTACAAGGTTATTGACTATACAAAGCGCCGCCACGTCAGCACGAACTAGGCGGACTCGAACCGCTGACCGAATGCACAGGGACGCTGCACATTGCGAACTCACGTCTCTACCCACCTTGCCACCCTGAGAGGCATGAAACGGGAAGCGAGGCAACGAGTGTGTGTATGTAGTGTGTGTGGTGAATGTGTGGATGTAGTGTGTGTGGTGAGGGTGTGGATGTAGTGTGTGTGGTGAGGGTGTGGATGTAGTGTGTGTGGTGTGAGGGTGTGGATGTAGTGTGTGTGGTGATTGTGTGGATGTAGTGTGTGTGGTGAGGGTGTGGATGTAGTGTGTGTGGTGAGGGTGTGGATGTAGTGTGTGTGGTGAGGGTGTGGATGTAGTGTGTGTGGTGAGTGTGTGGATGTAGTGTGTATGGTGAGTGTGTGGATGTAGTGTGTGTGGTGAGTGTGTGGATGTAGTGTGTGTGGTGAGGGTGTGGATGTAGTGTGTGTGGTGAGTGTGTGTATGTAGTGTGTGTGGTGAGGGTGTGGATGTAGTGTGTGTGGTGAGGGTGTGGATGTAGTGTGTGTGGTGAGGGTGTGTATGTAGTGTGTGTGGTGAGGGTGTGGATGTAGTGTGTGTGGTGAGTGTGTGGATGTAGTGTGTGTGGTGAGGGTGTGGATGTAGTGTGTGTGGTGAGGGTGTGGATGTAGTGTGTGTGGTGAGGGTGTGGATGTAGTGTGTGTGGTGAGGGTGTGGATGTAGTGTGTGGTGAGGGTGTGGATGTAGGTATAGAGTGTTCAGTAACAGGAACTACCACGTGTAGGTCTCCCGGACTCTTGCAGCTTCCTTATTTTCTTAAGTTCTTATGAAAAGGGACGCAAGGCAGCGAGTGATCAGCTTTTATCCCTCCACACAAAACTGTCCCCTAAGAGAAGGTTGAAGGCGAACGGCGATGGAGGGAGGAAGAGAAGAGAAGAGAAGGGAGAAGGCGATGGAGAGAAGAGAAGAGAAGAGAAGGGAGAAGGCGATGGAGAAGAGAAGAGAAGAGAAGAAGAAGAAAAGGTGATGGAGAGAATAAGAGAAGAGAAGAGAAGAGAAGAGAGAATGCGATAGAGAAGAGAAGAGAAGAGAAGAGAAGAAAGAATGCGATGGAGAAGAGAAGAGAAGAGAAGAGAAGAGAAGAGAGAATGCGATGGAGAAGAGAAGAGAAGAGAAGAGAAGAGAGAATGCGATAGAGAAGAGAAGAGAAGAGAAGAGAAGAGAGAATGCGATAGAGAAGAGAAGAGAAGAGAAGAGAAGAGAGAATGCGATAGAGAAGAGAAGAGAAGAGAAGAGAAGAGAGAATGCGATAGAGAAGAGAAGAGAAGAGAAGAGAAGAGAGAATGCGATAGAGAAGAGAAGAGAAGAGAAGAGAAGAGAGAATGCGATAGAGAAGAGAAGGAGAGAGAAGAAGAAGAGAAGAAGAGAGAATGCGATGGAGAGAATAAGAGAAGAGAAGAGAAGAGAAGAGAGAATGCGATAGAGAAGAGAAGAGAAGAGAAGAGAAGGAGATAGAAGAAGAAGAGAAGGTGATGGAGAGAAGAAGATAAGAGAAAGCGATGGGGAGAGAAAGCGAAGAGAAGAAGCGGTAGAAGGAGAGAGCGCGGAGAGTTATGAAAGCCCTGGGTGTTCCGTCGCCGCGGCAATCACTGTAATGCATCGCTGAGTCCCACTTTGCATAACTCAAATATCGGTGCTTTTACTTATTTGCCGCCGTTGCCGCTTCACAGACTGTGCTCTCATTACCGGGCCTAAAGCTCCGCCTCGCCCCCCACTCTCTATGTACCTTGCCACCCACCCATGCAGACTGGTTATAAAATACTGACCCAATGGAATGTTTCAATCCGGCTTTTTTTATTATTTTGTAGGTACTTTTCATTTTCTATTTGGTGGATTAAACTTTTTGTTCCTATATTTTCATGGTTTGTGGGAGTATGCAGTGGTGACGGTCTTGTGTGTGGATTATTACCGATCTTTAGGTAATGCTGGGACCTCACACACCACTCAGTTCCATCCATTTGCTCAAGGGGGACAGTAATTTTTATTATTTTGTAGGTACTTTTCATTTTCTATTTGGTGGATTCAACTTTTGTTCCTATATTTTCATGGTTTGTGGGAGTATGCAGTGGTGACGGTCTTGTGTGTGGATTATTACCGATCTTTAGGTAATGCTGGGACCTCACACACCACTCAGTCCCATCCATTTGCTCAAGGGGGACAGTAACCGCCCGAATTTCTCCGTGGAAAAATCCCCTGGGTATGAGTAATACAGATATTGCTATCCAGGATCTGCCTTGTGTAGGTGTATGGCATGGCTGTCTACACACTCCTAGGTTCTTTTATTATAAATGTGTCTGGCTGGACTGGAAAATGGACTCAGTCGTCAGGTAGTTAGTGCGGAGTCATTAGGGAGCTTTAAAAGGAGGCTGGACAAATTCATGGATGGGGATGAAAGGTGGATGTAGGTCGTATAAAGTAACAGGAACTACCACGTGTAGGTCTCCCAGCCTCTTGTAGCTTCCTTATTTTCTTATGTTATTTTGTCAGGTAGTCAGTGCGGAGTCATTAGGGAGCTTTAAAAGGAGGCTGGACAAATTCATGGATGGGGATGAAAGGTGGATGTAGGTCGTATAAAGTAACAGGGACTACCACGTGTAGGTCTCCCAGCCTCTTGTAGCTTCCTTATTATCTTATATTCTTCTGTTCTATTATAATGTGTCTGCCATTCATTATTACATAGTTTTAGGAACTTCACTTTTTCACCTTCAGGAAATAAAACAGTGAGGTTTGTATTACTTTCATGGGAACACTTGGAGGAGGGCGGCCTTTTACTTGGTGGCGCGGTATGAGTGGTGGAATGGGCGGCCGGGAGGCGAGCTGGGGCCTTCTTGAACGCATAAAATGGCTTTCAGATAGAGAGGCGGTTCAGGTCGGCACAGGAAATAGCGGTGAGGTCACGGCGTAGGAACCCGAGAGGTCATGTGTGTGTGTGTGTGTATGTGAGTGTGTGTGTGTGGGTGGGTGGGTGGGTGGGTGGGGTGGGGTGGGGGTGGGGGTGGGGGGGCAGACGTCGATTTTTTGCGCTAAATGTCATGAGGAAACAGCGGTATAAAACACACACAGAAGTAAAAGCCAAGTCCGACAAGTCAACATAACAACAGACATGGGACTAGCAACGCGAGGGATTTATTCATGATGGCCCCTGTTCATGTATTCACGATATTATTCATCCTTGGGCATCAACAGGAAAAGTTTATCTATCGTATAAATGCTATAGCTTCTCATACATACACACAGACACACACACACAAAAAAAATTCCTATTCCCTAAACTCACTATAACTTAAATCCTGTCATTTGTAATTTTTTCCACTTTTTTTCCTATAATTTTCCTTCTCATACACACACATACACACACACACACACACACACACACACACACACACACACACACACACACACACACACACACACACACACACAAATGCCTCTTCCCTCCTAATCTCCCTATAACTTAAATCCTCCATTTTTACGCCTTTTATCACATGATCCTCAGGTGCAAGGGTATCCTCTATGACAACCGTAACATTAAAACAAATCCTTTTTTTCTGTGTAAGTCAATTTTCACACCAGTCACATAAGTCTCTGTAAGTCACATTTCCATCCAGTGAACAACCCACCTCCAGACCTGCTAACCTCCCCCCCTCCACCTCCAGACCTGCTAACCTCCCCCTCTCCACCTCCAGACCTGCTAACCTCCCCCTCTCCACCTCCAGACCTGCTAACGTCCCCCCCTCCACCTCCAGACCTGCTAACCTCCCCCTCTCCACCTCCAGACCTGCTAACCTCCCCCTTCCACCTCCAGACCTGCTAACTTCCCCCCCCCCGTCCACCTCCAGACCTGCTAACCTCCCCCCTCCACCTCCAGACCTGCTAACTTCCCCCTCTCCACCTCCAGACCTGCTAACTTCCCCCCTCCACCTCCAGACCTGCTAACCTCCCCACCTCCACCTCCAGACCTGCTAACCTCCCCCCTCTCCACCTCCAGACCTGCTAACTTCCCCCTCTCCACCTCCAGACCTGCTAACCTCCCCCTCTCCACCTCCAGACCTGCTAACTTCCCCCTCTCCACCTCCAGACCTGCTAACTTCCCCCTCTCCACCTCCAGACCTGCTAACCTCCCCCTCTCCACTTCCAGACCTGCTAACTCTCCCCCCCTCCCGTCCACCTCCATACCCAATAACCACCCCTATCCCCCCTGTACCCGCCTCTCCCACCCCCTCTTTCTCACTCCTCCTCATTCACCACAGCCACATTCACCACACCACTGCAACTACCTCCTTTCTCTCTTTATGTAAGTAAATTTTCACACCACAGGACCTACCATTCCTTCCCTTGGGGGCGCGGTTTCCCAGGGGCGTCGGGGGGCACCAAATCAGCCCCGGCCTTTACCTGGGGAGCCGAGGGGATAGTTTACTGGACAGCCAAAGAAAACGAGCAAAACGAGTGATAGAAGTGGAGTTCGCGCGTCGGGATCATAATGAGCCTCTTAAACCCTTCGGGAAAATGTGTGGCTGACGTTCTTACAGGGACAGACTGGGTGACTTTCTTACAGGGACAGACTGGGTGACTTTCTTACAGGGACAGACTGGGTGACTTTCTTACAGGGACAGACTGGGTGACTTTCTAACAAGGACAGACTGGGTGACTTTCTAACAAGGACAGACTGGGTGACTTTCTAACAAGGACAGACTGGGTGACTTTCTTACAGGGACAGACTGGGTGACTTTCTTACAGGGACAGACTGGGTGACGTTCTTACAGGGACAGACTGGGTGACTTTCTAACAGGGACAGACTGGGTGACTTTCTTACAGGGACAGACTGGATGACTTTCTTACAGGGACAGACTGGCTGACTTTCTTACAGGGACAGACTGGGTGACTTTCTAACAGGGACAGACTGGGTGACTTTCTTACAGGGACAGACTGGGTGACTTTCTAACAGGGACAGACTGGGTGACTTTTTTACAGGGACAGACTGGGTGACTTTCTTACAGGGACAGACTGGGTGACTTTCTTACAGGGACAGACTGGATGACTTTCTTACAGGGACAGACTGGCTGACTTTCTTACAGGGACAGACTGGGTGACTTTCTAACAGGGACAGACTGGGTGACTTTCTTACAGGGACAGACTGGGTGACTTTCTTACAGGGACAGACTGGGTGACTTTCTTACAGGGACAGACTGGGTGACTTTCTTACAGGGACAGACTGGGTGACTTTCTAACAGGGACAGACTGGGTGACTTTCTAACAGGGACAGACTGGGTGACTTTCTTACAGGGACAGACTGGGTGACTTTCTTACAGGGACAGGCTGGGTGACGTTCTTACAGGGACAGACTGGGTGACTTTCTTACAGGGACAGACTGGGTGACGTTCTTACAGGGACAGACTGGGTGACTTTCTTACAGGGACAGACTGGGTGACTTTCTTACAGGGACAGACTGGCTGACTTTCTTACAGGGACAGACTGGGTGACTTTCTTACAGGGACAGACTGGGTGACTTTCTTACAGGGACAGACTGGCTGACTTTCTTACAGGGACAGACTGGGTGACTTTCTTACAGGGACAGACTGGGTGACTTTCTTACAGGGACAGGCTGGGTGACGTTCTTACAGGGACAGACTGGGTGACTTTCTTACAGGGACAGACTGGGTGACTTTCTTACAGGGACAGGCTGGGTGACGTTCTTACAGGGACAGACTGGGTGACTTTCTAACAGGGACAGACTGGGTGACTTTCTTACAGGGACAGACTGGGTGATTTGTAGTAAAGCTATGGTCACACTAGACACTGTTAGCCATGGCCTGGGCGGTTTTATGTGGGCCGGGAGCGAGGCTATATAGTTCTGGGCGCCCCGAGCAAGTGTTCACACTGTCTGACAGAACCAGCCACCCACTCCGAGGCAGATCCGGGCGGAATGTGTGTCCGCCTCTCAAATCAAAACAAACGCTACAACGGTGTCTCTTAATACCGAAATATACCAAAATACACCGAAATATACCGAAATACACCCAAAAACATACCGAAATATATCAAAATATACAGAAATACGATTTTTTTTATATGTATTATGTCTCAGCACCAAAATATACTAAAATATGGTATCAAGAGACAAAACATATTTAAAAAAAAAAGTGTGTGTGTATTTCGGTATAAAGATTAACTCTCAATACCGAAATATACCGAAATACACCCAAACATGGACAGACTGGGTGAAGGGAGACTGGTGGGTGAAGAAAATGACAGACCTGAGAAGAACAGCAGTAGACAAGGAGGAACAAGTCTTAGAACAGGGGGGGGGAAAGATGGGAGGAATGGCAATTACCGAAGACAAGAAGGAGGGAAGAGGAACACACATGGATGAACAAGGGAAGAGGGTACAGAAAATAATGAACGTAAAGGAATTAGTACATAGGAAGGAGGAGGAGGAGTAATGTTAAGGTGAAGGAATAAAAGCAGAAAGGGAGAGAGACAGGAACTACCACGTGTAGGTCTCGCGGCCTCTTGTAGCTTCCTTATTTTCTTATGTTCTTATGAAAGGGAGAGAGAGATAGGTAGTGTAGGTAAAGAGGTAAAGAGGAAAATAAAGAGAAAATATAGTAAAGAGGAACTGACCAGAGAAAAGGATGATTAGAATGAGAGAGATAGGTAGTGTAGGTAAAGAGGAAAGTAAAGAGGAAAGTAAAGAGGAAAATAAAGAGAAAATAAAGTAAAGAGGAATTGACCAGAGAAAAGGATGATTAGAATGACTGAAAATTAAATAAATAATACAAAGGAATCGTTCAAGAGAGAAATTATGAAGGATATGTAAGAGAAAATCAGGAAAATAGAAGAAAGAGGAAAGTAAAGATTAGAAAAACTAAAAAAAAAGGAAATCATATCAAGGAATGGTAAAGAGAAATTATGAAGGACATGCAAGAGAGAAATTATGAAGGGCATGCAAGAGTAAAGTGGTGAAGGACATGCAAGAGAGAAATTATGAAGGACATGCAAGAGAGAAATTATGAAGGACATGCAAGAGAGAAATTATGAAGGACATGCAAGAGAGAAATTATGAAGGACATGCAAGAGAGAAATTATGAAGGGCATGCAAGAGTAAAGTGATGAAGGACATGCAAGAGAGAAATTATGAAGGACATGCAAGAGAGAAATTATGAAGGACATGCAAGAGAGAAATTATGAAGGACATGCAAGAGAGAAATTATGAAGGACATGCAAGAGAGAAATTATGAAGGACATGCAAGAGAGAAATTATGAAGGACATGCAAGAGAGAAATTATGAAGGACATGCAAGAGAGAAATTATGAAGGACATGCAAGAGAAAATTATGAAGGACATGCAAGAGAGAAATTATGAAGGACATGCAAGAGAGAAATTATGAAGGACATGCAAGAGAGAAATTATGAAGGACACGCAAGAGAGAAATTATGAAGGACATGCAAGAGAGAAATTATGAAGGACACGCAAGAGAGAAATTATGAAGGACATGCAAGAGAGAAATTATGAAGGACATGCAAGAGAGAAATTATGAAGGACATGCAAGAGAAAAATGACGAAGGACATGCAAGAGATTAATGACGAAGGACATGCAAGAGATTAATGACGAAGGACATGCAAGAGAGAAATGACGAAGGACATGCAAGAGAGAAATTATGAAGGACATGCAAGAGAAAATCAGGAAAACAGGAGACAAGACGAGTAAAGAAGCAGAGAAAGAAGGAAAATTTTGTCAACCCAGCATTCCGATAATAAAAAAAATAGATATTCATTTTGAAAAACCAACATACAGCCAAATTCCCAACATCCGACCTCCAAACATCCGACTTGTCCAAACAACCGACTTTTTTCACCACCACATTGTGTCTTGTTTTGGCCATTTATTTTACTTAGTTTTTTTAAAGTTTTTAGAAAGCATTGATTTGTGGCTTTATTTAAGCATGAATTTTACTTTCGCGTCTACCACTGGATCGGCCTTCAAGAGCTGCATCTTTTATTTTATATACCATTTTGTCCTTACGTTTATGGTTACTGTGATATCCGAACATCCGACTATTCCAATTATCCGACCTACCTTCGGTCCCTCCAAGGTCGGATAATTAATACTTAGCTGTATATCACACATTGGTTGGGTGTTGGGTGTTGGGTGAGAATGCCTTACTCCAAGTTCCGCCCTAAAGCCCCAACACCCAACACCTCACCCAACCCCGTGAGTTCGAAAGGGGGGGGAGTGAGGGGCCCAATTTTCGCCAACTTAACGTGCGGCGACTATAGTCAGGATAGGGATGAGGGGAGGTAGGGGTAGGCAGGTAGTGGTACAAGGTATTAGGGTATAAGGTTATAGTCAGGTAGCTAAGTCATTTACCTGTAGGGATAAGGTAGTTAAGGATGAGGTACACTCAGAAATAAGGGGTACATTAAGGGTCGAATTGTTACATCGCACCATCACTACCCTTTTTATACCCTATGTCCAGGCTGGAGGGTAGATGCTGCCGATTATACCCTTCATCTACCCTTTATCTACCCTTTTTAGACGAGAGGGATGAGAAAGGGTATATTTGGGGTTCGAAAAGGATATATTTAGGGTTGCAAAAAGGTATGTTTGTAAGGGTAGAAAAAGGGTAGCAGTATTTCATCACTACAAACACCCTTTTTCTACCCTTTTCCTACCCTTCTTTTCTAAGAGTGTAGGGTAGGTCAGGATAAGGATAATATAATACCAGGTAGGGATGAGGGTATGTGTAGGGTAGTCAGGTAAGGGTATAAGGTTCAGGTATAAGGGTATAAGGTAAGGTAGGTAAGGATAAGGATAATATAATACCAGGTAGGGATGAGGGTATGCTTAGGGTAGTCAGGTAACCCCTTGAGACCCAAAACGTAATTTCCATTGTAATTTGGGTACCATTAGACGATTTGTAGTGACTATAAGCAATATTTTAATAGCTATGACCTGTTTAGTATCCTTATCCACTAACTAATTTGGTATATTTAGTTACTTCTCGTAAATGTATGGCTAACAACAGTCGTTTTTTTATATATAGCCAAGGAAAGATCTGGGCGTGAAGGGGTTAAGGGTATAATATAAGGGTATAATATAAGGGTATAATATAAGGGTATAATGTAAGGGTTTAATATAAGGGTATAATGTAAGGGTATAATATAAGGGTTTAATATAAGGGTATAATATAAGGGTATACTATAAGGGTATAATATAAGGGTATACTATAAGGGTATACTATAAGGGTATAATATGAGGGTATACTATAAGGGTATACTATAAGGGTATACTATAAGGGTATACTATAAGGGTATACTATAAGGGTATAATATAAGGGTATAATATAAGGGTATAATATAAGGGTATAATATAAGGGTATACTATAAGGGTATACTATAAGGGTATACTAAAGGGTATACTATAAGGGTATACTATAAGGTATAAGTATAAGGGTTAATATAAGGGTTAATAAAGGGTATACTATAAGGGTATATATAGGGTATACTATAAGGTATAATATAAGGGTATAATAAAGGGTATAATATAAGGGTATAATATGAGGGTATAATATAAGGTATACTATAAGGGATAATATGAGGGTTACTATAAGTTGGATACTATAAGGTATAATTAAGGGTATAATATAAGGGTATACTATAAGGGTATAATATAAGGGTATACTATAAGGGTATACTATAAGGGTATAATATGAGGGTATACTATAAGGGTATAATATAAGGGTATAATATAAGGGTATAATATAAGGGTATAATATGAGGGTATAATATAAGGGTATACTATAAGGGTATAATATGAGGGTATACTATAAGGGTATACTATAAGGGTATAATATGAGGGTATACTATAAGGGTATACTATAAGGGTATACTATAAGGGTATAATATAAGGGTATACTATAAGGGTATACTATAAGGGTATAATATAAGGGTATAATATGAGGGTATGATATAAGGGTATACTATAAGGGTATAATATAAGGGTATAAGTTTAAAGTGAGGTACCAAGTCTGTTCCTTTACCCTGTGCGAATCAGCCGCCACCTTCAACAAGTCAATAATTCAGGCATACTTCACCGCACCTTTGGATTTCTCTGAACCTTTGCCTAAATGATGACCTTCTATACTTCAAGTGGAGAGTTGTATTGATCGTGTGGCTATCGTGTTTATTGACTGTATATTGTGTTTTAGCGTTATTTCCTACACAGTCTGACTTACCCAAAATTTGTCGACCTCATTCCTACCTCAAGTGGAGCTTTGTTGTTGTTGTTGTTTAGTGTGTGTGTGTGTAGTTGTGTTTATCATGTTTATATCGTGTTTATTGACTGTATATTGTGTTTTAGCGTTATTTCCTACACAGTCTGACTTACCCAAAAATTTTCGACCTCATTCCTACCTCAAGTGGCGTTTTGTTTTTGTTGTTGTTGTTGTTGTTGTTGTTTAGTGTGTGTGTGTAGTTGTGTTTATCATGTTTATATCGTGTTTATTGACTGTATATTGTGTTTTAGCGTTATTTCCTACCCAGTCTGACTTACCCAAAATTTGTCGACCTCATTCATACCTCAAGTGGAGTTTTGTTGTTGTTGTTGTTGTTGTTGTTGTTGTTGTTGTTTAGTGTGTGTGTGTAGTTGTGTTTAGTATGTTTATATCGTGTTTATTTATTGTTTATCTGTTGTTTATGGTGTTTTTATCGATAATTCCTGCAGTCTGACTCCTTTATACCTGAAGGAGATAGATATTGGTGTTTAATCATGTTTCTATCGTGTTTATTTATCGTTTATCTATTGTTTATCGTGTTTCTATCGTGTTTATTTATCGTTTATCTATTGTTTATTGTCTTCTTATCGTAAATTCCTACACAGTCTGACTCCTTTATACCTCCTCTATACCTGAAGGAGATAGATAGTTGTATTAATCGTGTTTCTATCGTGTTTATTTATCGTTTATCTATTGTTTATCGTGTTTCTATCGTGTTTATTTATCGTCTATCTATTGTTTATCGTGTTTCTATCGTGTTTATTTATTGTTTATCTATTGTTTATCGTGTTTCTATCGTGTTTATTTATTGTTTATCTATTGTTTATCGTGTTTCTATCGTGTTTATTTATCGTTTATCTATTGTTTATCGTGTTTCTATCGTGTTTATTTATCGTCTATCTATTGTTTATCGTGTTTCTATCGTGTTTATTTATCGTCTATCTATTGTTTATCGTGTTTATTTATCGTCTATCTATTGTTTATCGTGTTTCTATCGTGTTTATCTATCGTTTATCTATTGTTTATCGTGTTTCTATCGTGTTTATTTATCGTTTATCTATTGTTTATTGTGTTTCTATCGTGTTTATTTATCGTCTATCTATTGTTTATCGTGTTTCTAGTGTTATTTATCGTCTATCTATTTTTTATCGTTTTCTATATCGTGTTTTTTATTGTTTATCTATTGTTTATCGTGTTTCTATCGTGTTTATTTATCGTTATCTATGTTTATCGTGTTTCTATCGTGTTTATTTATCGTTTATCTATTGTTTATCGTGTTTCTATCGTGTTTATTTATGTTTATCTACTATGTTTATTGTGTTTCTATCGTGTTTATTTTATTGTTTATCTATGTTTATCTATTGTTTATCGTGTTTCTATCGTGTTTATTTATTGTTATCTATTGTTTATCTATTGTTTATCTATTCGTGTTATTTATTTATTGTTCTATTATCTGTTTCTATCGTGTTTATTTATTGTTTATCTATTGTTTATCGTGTTTATCTTATTGTATATGTTGTTATTATTGTTTTATCGTGTTTCTATCGTGTTTATTTATTGTTTATCTATTGTTTATCGTGTTTCTATCGTGTTTATTTATTGTTTATCTATTGTTTATCGTGTTTCTATCGTGTTTATTTATTGTTTATCTATTGTTTATCGTGTTTATTTATTGTTTATCTATTGTTTATCGTGTTTCTATCGTGTTTATTTATTGTTTATCTATTGTTTATCGTGTTTATTTATTGTTTATCTATTGTTTATCGTGTTTCTATCGTGTTTATTTATTGTTTATCTATTGTTTATCGTGTTTATTTATTGTTTATCTATTGTTTATCGTGTTTCTATCGTGTTTATTTATTGTCTATCTATTGTTTTATCGTGTTTTACGTGTTATTTATTGTTATCTATTGTTTATCGTGTTTCTATCGTGTTTATTTATTGTTTTCATTGTATTTGTTTATCAGTGTTTCTATCGTGTTTATTTATTGTTTATCTTTGTTTATCGTGTTTCTATCGTGTTTATTTATTGTCTATCTATTGTTTATCGTGTTTATTTATTGTTTATCTATTGTTTATCGTGTTTCTATCGTGTTTATTTATTGTTTATCTATTGTTTATCGTGTTTCTATCGTGTTTATTTATTGTCTATCTATTGTTTATCGTGTTTCTATCGTGTTTATTTATTGTTTATCTATTGTTATTGTTTCTATCGTGTTTATTTATTGTTATCTATTGTTTATCGTGTTTCTATCGTGTTTATTTATTGTTTATCTATTGTTTATCGTGTTTCTATCGTGTTTATTTATGTGTCTATTCTATTGTTTTATCGTGTTTATTTATTGTTTACTATTGTTTATCGTGTTTCTATCGTGTTTATTTATTGTTTATCGTATTGTTATCGTGTTTTATTTATTGTTTATCTATTGTTTATCGTGTTTCTATCGTGTTTATTTATTGTTTATCTATGTTTTATCTGTATGTTTTCTATCGTGTTTATTTATTGTTTATCTATTGTTTATCGTGTTTATATGTGTTTATCTATTGTTTATCTGTATTATTTTGTTTTGATCGTGTTCTATCTTATTGTTCTATTTATTGTTTATCGTGTTTCTATCGTGTTTATTTATTGTTTATCTAGTTTTCGTGTTTTTTATGTATCGTGTTTATCTATGTTATCGTGTTTATTTATTGTTTATCTATTGTTTATCGTGTTTCATTATGTTTCGTGTTTAGTTTATATGTTTTTATCGTATTGTTTATCGTGTTTATTTATTGTTTATCTATTGTTTATCGTGTTTATTTATTGTTTATCTATTGTTTATCGTGTTTCTATCGTGTTTATTTATTGTTTATCTATTGTTTATCGTGTTTCTATCGTGTTTATTTATTGTTTATTCTATTGTTTTATCGTTGTTTATTTATGTTTATCTGTTGTGTTTATTTATTGTTTATCTATTGTTTATCGTGTTTTTATGTGTTTATCTATTGTTATCAGTTTTATCGTGTTTATTTATTGTTTATCGTATTGTTTATCGTGTTTTCTATCGTGTTTTTATTGTTTATCTATTGTTTATCGTGTTTCTATGTGTATTGTTTATAGGTCTATTGTTATTTTATCGTGTTTATTTATTGTTTATCTATTGTTTATCGTGTTTCTATCGTGTTTATTTATTGTTTATCTATTGTTTATCGTGTTTCTATCGTGTTTATTTATTGTTATCTATTGTTTATCGTGTTTCTATCGTGTTTATTTATTGTTTATCTATTGTTTATCGTGTTTCTATCGTGTTTATTTATTGTTTATCTATTGTTTATCGTGTTTCTATCGTGTATTTAGTTTATATGTTATCTATGTGTTTATCGTGTTTATTTATTGTTTATCTATTGTTTATCGTGTTTCTATCGTGTTTTATGTTATCTGTTTATCTATTGTTTATCGTGTTATCTATGTAGTTTATTTATTGTTTATCTATTTTTTCGGTTCTATCGTGTTTATTTATTGTTATCTATTGTTTATCGTGTTTATTTATGTTTATCTATTGTTTATCGTGTTTCTATGTGTTATTCTATTGTTATCATGTTTATCGTGTTCTATCTTATTGTATTTTGTTTATCTATTGTTTATCGTGTTTCTATCGTGTTTATTTATTGTTTATCTATTGTTTATCGTGTTTCTATCGTGTTTATTTATTGTTTATCTATTGTTTATCGTGTTTATTTATTGTTTATCTATTGTTTATCGTGTTTATTTATTGTTTATCTATTGTTTATCGTGTTTCTATCGTGTTTATTTATTGTTTATCTATTGTTTATCGTGTTTCTATCGTGTTTATTTATTGTTTATCTATTGTTTATCGTGTTTCTATCCTGTTTATTTATTGTAATTTATCTATTGTTTAATGTGTTTTATTTATGTTTATCTATTGTTTATCGTGTTTCTATCGTGTTTATTTATTGTTTATCTATTGTTTATCGTGTTATTATGTTACATTGTTTATCGTGTTTCTATCGTGTTTATTATTGTTTATCATGATTTTTATCGTGTTTATTTATTGTTTATCTATTGTTACGTGTTTTATCGGTTTATTATTGTTATCATTGTTATGTTTACGTGTTATTATTGTTATCTATGTTATCTGTTTCTATCGTGTTTATTTATGTTTATCTATGTTTATCGTGTTTATTGTTTATTATGTTTATCTATTGTTTATCGTGTTCTACGTGTTATTTTTTATTATTGTTTATGTTTATTCTGTTTATCTATTGTTTATCGTGTTTATTTATTGTTTATCTATTGTTTATCGTGTTTATTTATTGTTTATCTATTGTTTATCGTGTTTCTATCGTGTTTATCTATTGTTTATCGAGTGAAATTATCGTAAATTCCTACACAGTCTGCTTTACCCAAAAAATGTGTCTATACGTGGATCATAGCTAAGTGTCGATTCCTTCTTCCTACTAGCCCATACTTAACCCCTTGACCCAGAACGTAATTTCTATTGTAATTTGGCTACCGTTAGACGATTTTTAGTTAATATAAGCAATAATTTATATATATTGTCCTATTTAGTGTCTTTATCGACTAACTAACTTGGCATATTCAGTTACTTTTCGTAATTTTATGGCTAACAGACGATTTTTTATAACAAAGGAAAGATCTGGGCGTGAAGGGGTTAAATACTCTATTAGTTAAAGAGACGTCACTGATTATATTATACGTTGAATATTTTAACTTCAACGATTTTCAAAGTGATTACTCTTATTTTCTTACTGTTTTTCGTTTTTTTTAAATATTGATAGATATGTTTTGTTATTTGATAGGTTGATTGATAGGCTTGTTATTAATACAGTTTGTTATTAATACAGTTTGTTATTAATACAGTTTGTTATTAATACAGTTTGTTATTAATACAGTTTGTTA
>JACEEZ010008518.1:235000-242500 GCA_016584305.1 Chionoecetes opilio | reverse complement strand
AAGGGAAAAACGGAGGAAAAACAGTAGTAGAAAAACAGAAAAAAAACAGAAATAACGGAGGAAACAGAAACATGCAGGATATTTTGAAGAGGAAGAAAAACAGAGGGAAAAAAAGGGAAAAACGGAGATAAAACAGTAGAAAAACAGAAAAAAAACAGAAATAACGGAGGAAACAGAAACATGCAGGATATTTTGAAGAGGAAAAAAACAGAGGAAAAAAAAGGGAAAAAACGGAGGAAAAACAGTAGAAAAACAGAAAAAAAAGCAGAGAGTAAAGCAGGAGTAGAAAAACAGAGGGGAAAAATGAAAATAAGCAGGAGGAAAAGCAGTAGTAGAAAAGCAGAGGTGAAAAGTGAAGGAAAATATAAGGAAAGCAGAAGTGAAGGAAAGCAGAGAATAGCGGAAGAGGAAGACGAATTTAGAAGGAAGAAGGAAGCGGAGATGACAGTGGTGGCGTTGGCAGCGTGAAGAGGAGGTGGGAAGGGTTGTGGTGGTGGGGGTGGTGTTTGTGGTGGTGAGGGCATAGCGGGTTGGAAGGAGTTGGGGTAGCAGTGAAGGGCGGTGGTAGGGGGTGGTGGAAGAGTTGAGGTGGTTGGGGTGTGGGTGTTGGTGAGGAAAGGGATAGGGGGCGACACAGGGAAGGGTGGCGGTTGTGGTGGTGGTGGTTGGGGGTAGTGGGGAGAGGTTGTGGTGGTGGTACGGGGTTGAGTTAGGGTGGGGGTGGATGGGAAGGGTTGTAGAGGGGGTTGGGGGGTTTGTGGTGGGGGGGTTGGGGGCGACACACTGCCACTCCAATATCCCCGCGTGGTGAGCTGCGACCTTAGATGGATGGCAACGAACACGACAATGCACGGCGACTGGAGATGCGTGTAGGAGGAGGAGGAGGAGGAGGAGGAGGAGGAGGAGGAGGAGGAGGGAGGAGGAGGAGGAGAGAGAGGAGGAGGAGGGAGGAGGAGGAAGGAGAAGAGGAGAAGGAGGAGGAGGAGAGGAGGAGAGAGGAGAGGAGGAAGAGGAGGAGGAGGAGGAAGAGGAGGAGGAGGAGGAGGAGGAAGAGGAGGAGGTATGGAAGGCTAGAGGAATGAACGGGAGGTGTAGAGAATGAAGAGACAAGGATCAGACGTGTATAGGAGGAGGAGGAGGAGAGAGGAGGAGGAGGAGGAGGAGGAGGAGGAGGAGGAGGAGGAGGAGGAGGAGGAGGAGGAGGAGAGGAAGGAGGAGGGAGGAGAGGAGGAGGAGGAGGAGGAGGAGGAGGAAAAGGAGTTTGATGCAAGAGTTCAAGGGAGGCTTGAAGCGGAATCAGAACAGAGGAAGAAAGGGAAGCAGTAAAAAAGGTCAGACGAAGGAGATGGAAGAGAAAAGAGAAGAAGGGTGCAGTAGAAAAAGATAGGGCACAGGCAAGGGTGATAAAATGAGAGAGAGAGAGAGAGAGAGGAGAGAGAGAGAGAGAGAGAGAGAGAGAGAGAGAGAGAGAGAGAAGAAGAGAGAGAGAGAGAGAGAGAGAGAGAGGAGGAGAGAGAGGAGAGAGAGAAGAGAGAAGAGAGAGAAGAGAGAGAGAGAGAGAGAGGAGAGAAGAGAGAGAGAGAAGAGAGAGGAGGAGAGAGAGAGAGAGAGAGAGAGAGAGAGGAAGAAGAGAGAGAGAGAGAGAGAGAGAGAATTAGAAATATCAGACAAAAAGAAAAGATGTCATTTTGAGGACTATAAACAAGGCGAAGGAAGGAAGAGGAGGAGGAGTAATAGAATAATAAAAAGAAAAATATACAGTAGGAGATCAAAGAAAAGAAAATGTTGAGGAAAATAAAAGAAAATGTTGAGGAAAATAAAAGAAATGAGACTGTTAGAGAGGAAAGTCAAGAGGGAAGAAAAATAAATAGAGAAAAAAAAGAGGTTGAGAAGAAGACATTAAATAGATTAGGATACAAAAAAGAAGGAAAACAATTTAAGAATGACTAAAAAAAAGAGGTGGGGAAAATTATTAGAGAAAAAAAAAAAGGTGTTTAGAGGAAGACAAAAAATAGATTAGGATACAAAAAAAGATAATAAACTTAAGAATGACAAAAAAAAGAGGGGGAGAAAATTATTAGAGGAAAAAAAGTGTTGAGAAGAAGACATTAAATAGATTAGGATACAAAAAAGATAATAAACTTAAGAATGACTAAAAAAAGAGGGGAAGAAAATTATTAGAGGAAAAAAAAGTGTTGAGAGGAAGACATAAAAAAAAAAGATTATGATACAAAAAAGAAGAAAAACTAAGAAATGACAAAAAAAAGAGGGGAAGAAAAATAAATAGAGAAAAAAAAAAGGTTGAGAAGAAGACAAAAAATAGATTAGGATACAAAAAAGAAAATAAACTTAAGAATGACAAAAAAAAGAGGTGAAGAAAATTATTAGAGGAAAAAAAGTGTTGAGAGGAAGACATAAAAAAAGATTAGGATACAAAAAAGAAGAAAAAACTAAGAATGACAAAAAAAAGAGGGGAAGAAAATTATTAGAGAAAAAAAAAGTGTTGAGAGGAAGACATAAAAAAAGATTAGGATACAAAAAAGAAAATAAACTTAAGAATGACAAAAAAAAGAGGTGGGGAAAATTATTAGAGAAAAAAAAGTATTGAGAGGAAGACATAAAAAAAGATTAGGATACAAAAAAGAAGAAAAAACTTAAGAATGACTAAAAAAAAGAGGTGGGGAAAATTATTAGAGAAAAAAAAAGTGTTGAGAGGAAGACAAAAAAAAGATTAGGATTAAAAAAAGAACATAAAAACTAAAGAATGACTAAATAAAAAAGAGAAAAGAAACAAATAAAATAAAAAAAGAGATGTTGAGAAGAAGACATAAAAATAGATGCAACAGAAAAAGAAAATAAAAGGTAAATAATGACAAAAAAAAGTGGGGCACAGAAACAAATAGAGAAAAAATTATGTTCTTGAGAGAAAGATAAAAAAAAAGATACAACAAAAAAGAAGAAAAACTAAAGAATGACAAAAAAAAAAGAGGAGAAGAGAAACAAATAGAGAAAATTATTAGTGTTGAGAGGAAGACAAAAAAGATTAGGATGCAAAAAAGAACAAAAAAACTAAGAAATGACAAAAAAAAGAGGTGAAGAAAATTATTAGAGAAAAAAAGTGTTGAGAGGAAGACAAAAAAAGATTAAGATACAAAAAAGAACAAAAAAACTAAAGAATGACAAAAAAAAGAGATGAAGAAAATTATTAGGGAAAAAAAAGTGTTGAGAGGAAGACAAAAAAAAAAGATTATGATACAAAAAAGAAGAAAAAACTAAAGAATGACCAAAAAAAAAGAGGTGGGGAAAATTATTAGAGAAAAAAAAGTGTTGAGAGGAAGACAAAAAAAAATATGATACAAAAAAAGAAGAAAAAAACTAAAGAATGACAAAAAAAAAGAGAAGAGAAACAAATAGAATAAAAAAAGAGATGTTGAGAAGAAGACATAAAAATAGATACAAGAGAAAAAGAAGAAAAAAGGAAATAATGACAAAAAAAAGTGGGGAAGAAAAATAAATAGAGAAAATTATTAGTGTTGAGAGGAAGACAAAAAAAGACTAGGATACAAAAAAGAAGAAAAACTAAGAAATGACAAAAAAAGAGGTGAAGAAAATTATTAGAGAAAAAAAAAGTGTTGAGAGGAAGACAAAAAAAAAATTTGATACAAAAAAGAAGAAAAAAACTAAGAATGACAAAAATAGAGAAGAAAATATTAGAAAAAAAATTGAGAGAAAAAAAAAGATTAGATACAAAAGAAAAAACTAAGATGACAAAAAAAAGGAGAAGAAAATTTTAGAGAAAAAGTGTTGAGAGGAAGACATAAAAAAAAATTGATACAAAAAAGAAGAAAAAAACTAAGAATGACAAAAAAAGAGTGAGAAAAAATTATTAGAGAAAAAAAGGTTTAGAGAAGAAAAAAAAAAAAAAGATTGAACAAAAAAAAAAACTAGAGATGACAAAAAAAATGAAGAAATTATTAGACAAAAAAAAATGTGAGAAGACAAAAAAAAAGAATAGAAGAAAATAAAGAATAAGAAGAGAGAAGAGAAGGAGAGAGGGAGGAGAGAGAGAGAGAGAGAGAGAGAGAGAGAGAGAGAGAGAGAGAGAGAGAGAGAGAGGAGTAGAGAGAGAGAGAGAGAGAGAGAGAGAGAGAGAGAGAGGAGAGAGAGAGAGAGAGAGAGAGAGAAGAGAGAAGAGAGAGAGAGAGGCTTTAGATAACAAACAGAAGGGAGAGAAGAGAAGAGAGAGAAGAGAGAGAGAGAGAGAGAGAGAGGAGAGCAGAGGGGAAGGGAGAGAGAGGGGAGAGAGAGGGAGGAGAGAGAGAGAGAGAGAGAGAGAGAAGGGGAGAATGGGAGGGTATAGCGTTAATATAGAGGTGAGAGAGAGCCTGAGTTAGCGGGTCGAGGAGGAGGAGGAGGAAGAAAGAGGAGAGGAGGAGGAGGGAGGAGGAGAAGGAGGAGGGAGGAGGAGGAGGAGGAGGAGGAGGAGGAGGAGGAGGAGGAGGAGGAGGAGGAGGAGGAGCAGTGTATAGTGGACTGTGCAATGACGAAAGTGAGTGGCATGCAGGGTTAGGTAGAGTAATATTGCTTGTCCCTCCCCCTTTCTCTCTCTCTCTCTCTCTCTCTCTCCTCTCTCTCTCTCTCTCTCTCTCTCTCTCTCTCTCTCTCTCTCTCTCTCTCTCTCTCTCTTTCTCTCTCTCTTCTCTCTCTCTCTCTCTCATATCACGTACAGGTAAGAACACACACGCACACACACACACACACACACGAGCGCTGGGTTGAGTCAATGGACAGTCAGGAGCCGAGATTGAAGTGTGTGTGTGTCTGTGTGTGTGTGTGTGTGTGTGTGTGTGTGTGTGTGTGTGTGTGGTGCTGTGTGTGTGTGTGTGTGTGTGTGTGGGGGTGGGTGGGGGTGGGGGTGTGGTGTGTGTGTGTGTGTGTGTGTGTGTGTGTGGTGTGTGGGGTGTGTGTGTGTGTGTGTGTGTGTGTGTGTGGTGTGGGTGTCATTTATCTTTCGCTTCATAATATAACAAGCTATAATCCCTCGCTGTTTCTACCCTTGTATGCATGGTAGGGTACTTGATTATAACTGATTCTATTATTCTGTATCCTTAAAGTAAAAAATAAGTCATTTCATCAACAAGACAAAGGAATTGGTATGGGATGTTATGATGCAAGACTTGGTGAGGCAGGACATGATTGTTCTATAAAGGGGAGACATATTATTACATTAGTAGACTTATATAGAAAACTTATTATTATACTTCTCATATTTAAAGGTAGCTACAAGAGGCCGTGAGACATAAGAACATAAGAAAACTAGCAGGGGGGGGGGGGGGGGGGGGGGGCACTCAGTAGAGCGCATACCTCCGCCCGAATATTTAATCAAATATATATATATATAATATATATATATTATAATATATATATATATATATGTATATATATATGATATATATTATATAATATATATATATATATATATATTATATATAATATATATATATATATATATATGCATATATATATTATATATATATATATATATATATATATATATATATATATATATATATATAATATATATATATATATGCACTCAGTATGAGCGCATACCTCCGGCCGAATATTTCATCAATTGGTTGCCATGGCAACAGTTGTCAATAGATTTCATCCAAAATTAAATCAGTTCTTTCTTATATCAAAAAAGACTTGGTATACCGAGTTTGGTCCAAATCTATTCGTAACTTTTCGAGAAATCCTGTACACTAACAAACAGACAGACAGACAGACAGACAGATCGGGGTGAAAACATAACCCCTCCAACTTCGTTGGCGGAGATAATAAGGAAGCTACAAGGGGCCGTGAGACATAAGAACATAAGAAAACAAGGAAGCTACAAGAGGCCGTGAGACATAAGAACATAAGAAAATAAGGAAGCTACAAGAGGCCGTGAGACATAAGAAAATAAGGAAGCTACAAGAGGCCGTGAGACATAAGAAAATAAGGAAGCTACAAGAGGCCGTGAGACATAAGAACATAAGAAAATAAGGAAGCTACAAGAGGCCGTGAGACATAAGAACATAAGAAAATAAGGAAGCTACAAGAGGCCGCAAGACATAAGAACATAAGAAAATAAGGAAGCTACAAGAGGCCGCAAGACATAAAAACATAAGGAAATAAGGAAGCTACAAGAGGCCGTGAGACATAAGAACATAAGAAAATAAGGAAGCTACAAGAGGCCGTGAGACATAAGAACATAAGAAAATAAGGAAGCTACAGAGGCGTGAGAAATAAGAACTAAGAAAATAAGGAAGCTACAAGAGGCCGTGAGACATAAGAACATAAGAAAATAAGGAAGCTACAAGAGGCCGGAGACATAAGAACATAAGAAAATAAGGAAGCTACAAGAGGCCGCAAGACATAAGAACATAAGAAAATAAGGAAGCTACAAGAGGCCGTGAGACATAAGAACATAAGAAAATAAGGAAGCTACAAGAGGCCGTGAGACATAAGAACATAAGAAAATAAGGAAGCTACAAGAGGCCGCAAGACATAAGAACATAAGAAAATAAGGAAGCTACAAGAGGCCGTGAGACATAAGAACATAAGAAAATAAGGAAGCTACAAGAGGCCGTGAGACATAAGAACATAAGAAAATAAGGAAGCTACAAGAGGCCGCAAGACATAAAAACATAAGAAAATAAGGAAGCTACAAGAGGCCGCAAGACATAAAAACATAAGAAAATAAGGAAGCTACAAGAGGCCGCGAGACATAAAAACATAAGAAAATAAGGAAGCTACAAGAGGCCGTGAGACATAAAAACATAAGAAAATAAGGAAGCTACAAGAGGCCGCAAGACATAAAAACATAAGAAAATAAGGAAGCTACAAGAGGCCGTGAGACATAAGAACATAAGAAAATAAGGCAGCTACAAGAGGCCGTGAGACATAAAAACATAAGAAAATAAGGAAGCTACAAGAGGCTGTGAGACATAAGAACATAAGAAAATAAGGAAGCTACAAAACCCATCTATTTATCCTCTATTTTCCCTGTTCTTCTTCCTTCCTGCTTCTCTTCCTTGGCTTGGCGACACAACGAAGAAAAGAGAAAAGCAATCGCAGGTAAACGATGCTTTCTTTTCACCAGGGAAGTAGAAAAGTGACCTAGAAAAATATAAAAATATAAAATTAGAATAGTAACCCATGTATGTGTATGTTAAGCTAGGAATAATCTACACATTACTAAAGTCAAAGATAGTTCTCAGTAGTCCAGCTGAAAGCTCCTCACTGTAAAACCTATAAGAATAAAGGTTTAAAAAAAAAAAAAAAAAAAAAAAAAAAAAAAAAAAAGTTCCCGGAAGTATACCTGTGTCGTCGCTTACTTACTAAACTATTTCTCTGCATTTTTTTTTTTTTTTTTTTTTTTTTGAGTCGTCGATGTAGAATTTCTTTGTCTTTTTTTTCCTTTTATTTTTAGTCGTTGATGCCTTTCCTTTTTTT
>JACEEZ010008518.1:227500-230000 GCA_016584305.1 Chionoecetes opilio | reverse complement strand
TGGTGTGTGTGTGTGTGTGTGTGGTGTGTGTGTGTGTTGTGTGTGGTGTGTGTGTTGTGTGGTTGTGTGTGTTGTGTGTGTGTGTGTGTGTGTGTGTGTGTGTGTGTGTGTGTGTTGTGTGTGTTGTGTGTGTGTGTGTGTGTGTGTGTGTGTGTGTGTGTGTGTGTGTTGTGTGTGTGTGTGTGTGTGTGTGTGTGTGTGGTGTGTGTGTGTGTGTGTGTGTGTGTGTGTGTGTGTTGTGTGTGTGTGTGTGTTGTGTGTGTGTGTGTGTCGTGTGTGTGTGTGTGTGTGTGTGTGTGTGTGTGTGTTTGTGTGTGTTGTGTGTGCTGTGTGTGTGTGTGTGTGTGTGTGTTGTGTGTTGTGTGTGTGTGTGTGTGTGTGTGTGTGTGTGTGTGTTGTGTGTGTGTGTGTGTGTGTGTGTTGTGTGTGTGTGTGTGTGTGTGGTGTGTGTGTGTGTGTGTGTGTGTGTGTTAGTGAATGAAATATTTATTGAACATTGTGTCGCGGACCTTGTTATATCTATTTTTCCTCTCTCTCTCTCTCTCTCTCTCTCTCCTCTCTCTCTCTCTCTCTCTCTCTCTCTCTCTCTCTCTCTCTCTCTCTCTCTCTCTCTCTCTCCTCTCTCTCTCTCTCTCTCTCTCTCTCTCTCCTCTCTCTCTTCCCTCTCTCGCAACATCACCTTTCTCTCCCTTTTATCACATCCCAAACTTCCTTAAAACTTTCTCTTCCCATTCTCAATCCCTTCCCCTTCCTTTCCACACAACTTTCCCGCATCTTCCCTTGCTTCACAACCACACACACACACACACACACACACACACACAAGTCTTCCCCTACATACATTAACAATCCTCTTCTCTCCTCCACGTCCTCTACAGCGGGAGAGATCATGGGAGGCACAAGTCTTCCCCTACATACATTAAACAGGGCCGTTTCTTACTATTTGCTAACTACGCGGCTGCACAAGGCCCCCGAAGCCACCAAGGGGCCCCCAAACTGCCATCAATTGCTTTTTTGTCATAATCTAGTCTCTTTTCCTCTTAAGGTGCACCAGATTAATGCATTTAAATATTTATGGCGTGCCCCCGGACCACCTTAGAGGGCTTGGAATCCCCCACCATAGTTTTACAAAATAGGGCCCCCAAACAGTATTTCGCATAGGGACCCCAAAAGGCTAGAAACGGCACTGACATTAACGATCCTCATCTCTCCTCCACGTCCTCTACAGCGGGAGCGATCATGGGAGGGCATCGACGTCCCTAACTACATTAACAATCCTCATCTCTCCTCCACGTCTTCTACAGCGGGAGCGATCATGGGAGGGTATCGTGCGTCCCTACCTACATTAACAATCCTCATCTCTCCTCCACGTCCACTACAGCGGGAGCGATCATGGGAGGGCATCGGTTTCCCTACCTACATTAACAATCCTCATCTCTCCTCCACGTCTTCTACAGCGGGAGCGATCATGGGAGGGCATCGGTTTCCCTACCTACATTAACAATCCTCATCTCTCCTCCACGTCCTGTACAGCGGGAGCGATCATGGGAGGGCATCGGTTTCCCTACCTACATTAACAATCCTCATCTCTCCTCCACGTCCTGTACAGCGGGAGCGATCATGGGAGGGCATCGGTTTCCCTACCTACATTAACAATCCTCATCTCTCCTCCACGTCCACTACAGCGGGAGCGATCATGGGAGGGCATCGACGTCCCTACATACATTAACAATCCTCATCTCTCCTCCACGTCCACTACAGCGGGAGCGATCATGGGAGGAGGCACAAGTCTTCCCCTATATACATTAACGATCCTCATCTCTCCTCCCCGTCCTGTACAGCGGGAGCGATCATGGGAGGGCATCGGTTTCCCTACCTACATTAACAATCCTCATCTCTCCTCCACGTCCTCTACAGCGGGAGCGATCATGGGAGGGCATCGACGTCCCTACATACATTAACAATCCTCATCTCTCCTCCCCGTCTTCTACAGCGGGAGCGATCATGGGAGGAGGCACAAGTCTTCCCCTATATACATTAACGATCCTCTTCTCTCCTCCACGTCCTGTACAGCGGGAGCGATCATGGGAGGGCATCGTGCGAGTCGCCAACGTGAGCCTGGCAGCGGAGGGGCCTTTCCACTGTGAGGTTTCAGCCGACGCTCCGACTTTTCACACCGCGTCCGACAGTGCTAACATGCGAGTAGTTGGTAAGTGGTATTATCATTATAACGAGTGCCATTATAAACTTTGACAAGATGGAATTATGTGGTAGTGGCGGAAGAAGTAGTAGTAGAAGTTGTAGTTGTATGATTAAAAGGACTTGCCAGTATAAAATTAGTAGTAGTGGTAAAGTTATAGTTGAAGTTGTAGTAGGGACTTGCCAGTATAGAAGTGTTAGGAAAGTAGTAGTGGTAGTAGAAGTTGTAGTTGTAGTAGGACTTGCCAGTATAAAATGGTAGGTAGGAAAGTAGTAGTAGTAGTAGTAGTTGTAGTTGTAG
>JACEEZ010008518.1:207500-222500 GCA_016584305.1 Chionoecetes opilio | reverse complement strand
AGGGAGAGGGAGGGAGAGGTCTTGCATCTCACTGCCGCCGTACTTATTTTTTTGCCACGGCTTACGACACTACAACGAAGACATCACCGGACCGTTTCCCAGACACGTTTTTACATGTCCCTTCAGTGAGGCAAGGGAGGCAAGGAGGGTCGAAAGGGAGGCAAGGAGGATCGAAAGGGAGGGAAGGAGGGTCGAAAGGGAGGGAAGGAGGGTCGAAAGGGAGGGAAGGAGGGTCGAAAGGGAGGGAAGGAGGGTCGAAAGGGTGGGAAGGAGGGTCGAAAGGGAGGGAAGGAGGGTCGAAAGGGAGGCAAGGAGGGTCGAAAGGGAGGGAAGGAGGGTCGAAAGGGAGGGAAGGAGGGTCGAAAGGGATGGAAGGAGGGTCGAAAGGGTGGCAAGGAGGGTCGAAAGGGTGGGAAGGAGGGTCGAAAGGGAGGGAAGGAGGGTCGAAAGGGTGGGAAGGAGGGTCGAAAGGGAGGGAAGGAGGGTCGAAAGGGAGGGAAGGAGGGTCGAAAGGGAGGGAAGGAGGGTCGAAAGGAAGACAAGGAGGTTCGAAAGGGAGGGAAGGAGGGTCGAAAGGAAGACAAGGAGGGTCGAAAGGGAGGTAAGGAGGGTCGAAAGGAAGACAAGGAGGGTCGAAAGGGAGGTAAGGAGGGTCGAAACACCTGTCACAGAGATAACTTCGGAGTGTTGTTGCCTCCCGACCTGGAGAGGAAAAACCTTAAGAGTTATATGTTGTTATTGAAAACGCTGCCCCATAAATATGCTGCGAGAGGTGTGGGAAGGCGGAGGGAGGGACGAGGGAGGGGGGAGGGGGAGGGAGGGAGGGGGGAGGGGGAGGGGGGAAAGGGGGGGGAGGAAAGGGAAAGAAAGTCACATTGGTTGGAAAAGAGAAATGAATTGCCAAAGTGACCAAGTGTACCGTGTGTTGCGTGGACCTTTTTTTTTTTTGCCTTTTTGACCTTTTGCGATTACATTTTGATTCAGGAGGAGGAGGAGGAGGAGGAGGAGGAGGAGGAGGAAGGAGGCTAGTAGTAGTAGTAGTAGTAGTAGTAGTAGTAGTAGTAGTAGTAGTAGTAGTTAGTAGTAGTAGTAGTAGTAGTAGTAGCAACAAAATAATAGCAGAAGTGGTGGTAGGAGGTGAAGAAGGCTAGTAGTAGTAGTAGTAGTAGTAGTAGTAGTAGTAGTAGTAGTAGTAGTAGTAGTAGTATAGTAAGTAGTAGCAGTAATAACAACACTAATAATGCCAATAGCAGAAGTGAAGGTAGGAAGAAGAGTAAAGCCGGCCACACACACGCAGGCCCGACCTGTCCGGCCGACAAAAAAGTGGCGGGGCATCGTTCGCCGGACAAGACCCACACACACACCGGCCGCCTCTACCCACGCCCCTTTTTGTCGGCCGGATAGGCCACACCTGCGTGTGTGTGGCTGGCTTAAGGGGGAGGTGTGAGGCAGGAGGAAGGATGCGCGCGGTTAGTAATCAGGGTAGAACATAAGAAAATAAGGAAGCTACAAGAGGCCGTGAGACCTACACGTGGTAGTTCCTGTTACACTATCTACATCCACCTTTCATCCCCATCCATTAAGCTGTCTAGCCTCCTTTTAAAACTACCACGTGGAGGTCTCGCGGCCTCTTGGTATAATATAGGTACCATCTCAATAAGTGGTACAGTCACGCCACATATTTCGAAAAAATACGAAAAGGAAATGGAAGGAGAGGATCCGAGGCCTGTGTGTTCGCGAATTATGTGGAGTGACTGTACTTATTTGCCTATCAGTATACTCTCACATGATTAATTCAAGCTGGTCATGGGGTACTATACTACGGAATAATAAAGACTCGTCAGGCGTCAGGATTCTTGTTACTAACGCGAATGTTTGGTGGTAGTAGTTATACACCACATCTTAAAACCGTAACTATTTTTTTGTGTCATAAGTAAGTCCACTTCCTATCTTAACTTACTATTAACAAAGTGACTATCATAGGTGGGTTGTTTTTATACCGCCTAACTATCTCAAGCTGAAAGTAAGGGACGCCGACATCGAGGAGGGAAGGAGGGGGAGGCATGGGGGGTTAAGCCTCAAGGAGCAGGGAGGAGGAGAAGGGGGTAGAAGGTGGGGGTTATGCCATCAAGAAACTCACTCACTCAGTAGCCTCATAACCTTCCCTTCATCATATCGAGGTCCTCCATATACTGTACAATACGCCATGAATAAACATATACATAATCTCACTCAGTCATTCAAACACGACGAGTGAGTAAAATATCACAAGGGCAAACATGATGACACAAGATGGCTGGCTACTCACGGCAACGCGCAGCTCAGTGGGCCTCCTGCACCTCACATCCGACCTGCTTCCTGCCTTCACCCGGCCTGCCCGAAGCTTGCAGGCAGCCATGGGGTATCACAACACACCACAATACAAACGGTAACACTATATTTGGATACGCGAACCCTCTAATTGCGCTACAGAGCATGGAAATAGAGGATAGCGGCAGACAACTACAATAGTCCTGTGGGCATCGACGCCGCCACAGCTGCCGCGCGCCTCCAGCCTCCTGCCTCCCAAGTCCCGCTCAAGTTCACAGACGCAAGTACCAAACCACTCGCAAAGCTTCGACTCAATAGTTTCTTTTTACGTTTTTCTCCTTGATTCTTGTACTGTGATTTGCTTAACTGGTGTCTATAGTGAGCTTTTACCGTTGTTTTGATGACTGTAAACGTGCCAGATATATGTATAGCTTGATTGTTGAGAGAATTAAGATCACAAACTCTTGAGTAATTAACTATGCTTCGATTGTTTCGAAGTATCTATGAAAGAGAGAGAGAGAGAGAGAGAGAGAGAGAGAGAGAGAGAGAGAGAGAGAGAGAGAGAGAGAGAGAGAGAGAGAGAGAGAGAGAGAGAGAGAGAGAGAGAGAGAGAGAGAGAGAGAGAGAGAGAGAGAGAGAGAGAGAGAGAGAGAGAGAGAGAGAGAGAGAGAGAGAGAGAGAGAGAGAGAGAGAGGAGAGAGAGAGAGAGGAGAGAGAGAGAGAGAGAGAGAGAGAGAGAATTCGGGGGGCCGCGCCGGAAGGCACCCACACACACGCAGGCGGCAGGCTGCACCGGACGGAATTTTCAAGCACCAACAGATTTTCATCCGGCCGTAGCGACAGGCCCCGCCGGATGAAAAACACCCCACACACACACACCGGCCGCCTCTAGCCACGCCCTTTTTCGTCGGCCGGATAGGTCGCGCCTGCGTGTGTGTGGCCGGCTTAAGAGAAAGAAGGGCATCTCTAATCCTTCCCCTCTCCCTTGCCCCTCCTGACGGGCAGACCTTCCTGACGTGGCGCCCCTCATCAAGGGCGTGAGGGTGCAGTACCTCCCGGGCGACTGGGTGGACCTGACCTGCACCTCCGGCCGCTCCAGACCCCCCGCCACCCTCACCTTCACCCTCAACGACAGGCTGGTGAGTGAGGAGGAGGAGGAGGAGAAGGAGGAGGAGGAGGAGGAGGAGGAGGAGGATATGATTGAGTGAACTATGAGAAGGGATATCTGAGTGGGTGTTTTCATAGCGGCCTCAATACACACTGGGAGTTACTGTGCTGGAATTAACTTTATCCTCTAAGCTTCATGAATCCTAATGACTTACGCACACACACACACACACACACAGCACACACACACACACAGACACACCACACACACACCACACACACACACACGTCACTTTGAATCGCCATGACTCCATCCCAACTGACTTTTTTTATACTATTGCATGGTGGTGTCTTTTGCTAATCAAAGTTAAAGATCCAATGCTATTTTATGTTTGTAATGGCCCTGATGGTGTCTCTCTCCCTATCTGTCTGTCTGCAATATGTCTTTATAGTTTTGTCCTTGGTATACGTGTCTCTTCTAATCTGTCTGACTCCTCCTTCTACAGGTCTCAAACGACTGGCTAGAACTGATGATGTCTCTCCCTATCTGTCTCCTTCCTTGGCCCTGATAGTCTCTTCCCCTATCTCTCTCCTCCCCCAGGTCTCAAACGACTGGCTAGAACTGATGATGTCTCTCCCTATCTGTCTCCTTCCTTGACCCTGATAGTCTCTTCCCCTATCTCTCTCCTCCCCCAGGTCTCAAACGACTGGCTAGAACTGATGATGTCTCTCCCTATCTGTCTCCTTCCTTGGCCCTGATAGTCTCTTCCCCTATCTCTCTCCTCCCCCAGGTCTCAAACGACTGGCTAGAACCCCGGAGAACCTCAAGGACCATGACGGCCTCACCACCTCCTCGCTGCGCCTCCGGTTCTCGCTACAGTCCGGGCTGCTGCGGGAGGGCGAGGGCCGCGTCACCTGCGCCGCGGAGATCCCGGACACCTACAGGGAGGAGGCCCACGCGGTGCTCACCACGCGCCCGCCCTACCACGCCTCGGTCCTCGGCGCCGCTCCCACCACAGGTAAACAAACTTCGAATGAGGTGACCCTAATTTAACCCCTTCACGCCCAGATCTTTCCTCTGCTATAAAAAAATGTATGTTGTCGAGCCATAAAATTAAGAAAAGTCACTTAATATACCAAATTAGTTAGTGGACAAGGATACTAAACAGGTCATATCTATAAAATATTGCTTATATTCACACAAAAAATCGTCTAATGGTACCCAAATTACAATGGAAATTACGTTCTGGGTCTCAAGGGTTAAGGTGACATAAGAAGAACATAAGAACATAAGGAAGCTACAAGAGGCCGTGAGACCTTGCGTGGTAGTTCCTGCATGTTACTTAACACTACCGTCACTTAGTCACTTAGCCTTATAGGAATAGACTAGCCAAGGCAACAACAGGGTTACCTTATAGTTTATATGCCTGTTCGCGTATCCATGGATGTGAGGTCGTGATCGAGTGATTGAATTTACCACGTTTTTTTTTTTTTTTTTTTTTTTTTTTTTGTAACTTATAAATGCTAAAACTGAGTAATATAATAGGCTTGCATATATAAATGCTAAATAAAGATACTAAACAGGTCATATCTATAAAATTTTGCTTATATTCACACAAAAAATCATCTAATGGCACCCAAATTACAATGGAAATTACGTTCTGGGTCTCAAGGGGTTAAGGTGACATAAGAAGAACATAAGAACATAAGGAAGCTACAAGAGGCCGTGTTTTTTTTTTTTTTTTTTTTTTTTTTTTTTTTTGTAACTTATAAATGCTAAAACTGAGTAATATAATAGGCTTGCATCTATAAAAAAAGGCAGTAGTTAGACATTAGAAAGCGCTCCTTGTTCAGTGTGGAGGAATGGACACAGAAAAACCTCGAACGCAATGATAAAATGAATACGTAAAACAAAAAAATGCATTGTGGTGATTAAATTTAATAATAAAAATAAAAAAAGTATTCGTCTGTCGTTCGGGTAAGCTGCTTTGGCTTGCGTGTAAAAAAGGGATTATTTTCTGTTCACTTTTTGTTGTTGCTGTTGCTTGTTTTGTTCAGGGGGGGGGACGGAACGCGCGCTCAAAGGGATGCCATGAATTACGTCTACTGCTCTATGTCCACTCAGGGTTTTTACCAATTAATAACTGATGAAGGTAATGTGGCGGGACCATTACACACACACACACACATAACACACACACACACACACACACAGTACACACACACACACACACACACACCACACACCAAAACACACACACAGAGAGAGAGAGAGAGAGAGAGAGAGAGAGAGGAGAGAGGAGAGAGAGAGAGAGAGAGAGAGAGAGAGAGAGAGAGACGAGAGGAGAGAGAGAGAGAGAGAGAGAGGAGAGAGGAGAGAGAGAGAGAGAGAGAGAGAGAGAGAGAGAGAGAGAGAGAGAGAGAGAGAGAGAGAGAGAGAGAGAGAGAGCTGCCAGTGTTAGCTATAATTAATCTATCTATCCATTGCCCTAACGACAGCCATTACTTCCTAAGACCCCAGCACACCGTCAGTAGTTACTATAGGCTTACAATGCCACGAGAAATCAAGGGCCTGAATCATATACCCTTAACATGATTTTTCTTACCCATCTCTAAGCCTTTGAATTCCAGGACGTATAGCCTTTATATAAACTATTTTCCAGGCTACGTAATTCAGGGTAGTTAGACATATTATTTCTAACTACCCTGAATTATAGCTTTTACTATGATCTTATTCAATGTAAAGCTATATCATCCACTACCCTTATCTTCCCTGTGACCCTATCCAGTCCTTTGTAATGTACCCTTCTCCTCCCTTTCTTCTCTTTTGTAATGAAAAAAAAAAAAAAAAAAAAAAAAAAAAAAAAAAAAAAAAAAAAAAAAAAAAAAGTAATAATAATAATAATAATAATAATAATAATGATAATGTAACGTTGTCTGATCCATTACCCTTCTCTGCCCTTAACTACCCTGACTAACTACCCTGAATTATAGCCTTTAGTATGATCTTATTTACTGTAACGTTGTCTGATCCACTACCCTCCCCCCTCCCCCCACAGGTGTGAGACCCACCCCAGCCTCCACCTGTCTGCTCGTGGCCGCGTCTTCCCTCCTGCAGACTCTCCTACAGCGCCTCTGAGTCGCCGTTACCGAGTCGCCACTCACGCTTCAAGTCATCGGTTAAAACTATCTATCAGTCGCTGGGCTCATATGTCAGTCATCTGTCAGTCATCTGTCAGTCATCTGTCAGTCATTTGTCAGTCACTCATTCCTCGCTCAGTCAGTCTAGTCACTCATCAGTCATGGTATTATAAAAAGTCACTTGTTACATCGTTCACGTTACATCACTCGTCAGTCATCAGTCATCAGTCATCGGTAACGCCCTTCATTCAACACTGTCATCCGTGAGTCATCTGTTATCCCTCCCTTATCTGCCGTTATCTATATTCTAAGTCTCTATTATCTTTATCTAAGTTATCTAGAATCACGATAAAACCTTCCTTTCACACCTGGGTAAGATCATTATTTTTATCATTTATATACATCATCAGGAACTGCTTAATGGCCAAAAAAATAAAAATAATAATAATAATATAAGCCCGCAAATGATGACCACCAAATTGTCACCATTCTTGAGTTAATAGTTTAGTTATCTTGTTACCATCGTTATCTTCCGTTATCATCATGTCTTGTTATTATACTCATTCATCATTAAGCTATTAGCTATTATATATTATTATTATTATTTATTATACAATTATTTATCTACATATTAACTATCATCTTTACCTTATCGTTTTCATTTAGTGTCATTCTCTACTCACTCATTAACTCGTCCACTCACTCACTCACTCACCACCCACCCACCCACCCACCCACCCACCCACCCACCCACCCACCCACCACTCACTCACTCACTCAATGACTCACTCACTCAACCACCCACCCAACCCCACCCCCACCCACCCACCCACTCACTCACTCACTCACTCACTCACTCACCCACCCACCCACCCCCACCCACCCACCCACTCACTCACTCACTCAATTCACCACCCACCCACCCACCCCACCACTCACTCACTCACTCACCACCACCAACCACCCACCACCACCACCCACCCCACTCAAACCACTCACCCACCCATCCACCAACCCACCTACTCACTCATCCACTCAATCACTCACCTACTCACTCATTATAATCACTCACTCATCCCTCAGCCCATCTACTCATCACCTCACACGCACACACTCAGCACCACCAGGTAGCCCAGTGTTCCATCAGCACCTGTGACTCAGCACTCAGCACTACCTGGCGAGTGCTGACGAGTGTTGCGTCATCGAGGATATGCTGCTTATTTCATTACTGTTCCGTCATGACTCTATAGAACATTAATTTTCAAAGTTATTTCATGTTGAGTTTCGATGATGAATGTTTTGTATACGCAATCCCACACACAGACACACACACACACACACACACACACACACACATACTCAGTTCCTTTTAATAGACTTGTTTTGTCAGGACAGTTAAGGAAAAAAAATTTGAGGGGTGTGAGAAGAGTAATTTTGGAGTCAGTACTTTCACTTTATTGTTTACCCCTGTTCCCCCCCTCCTCCTCCTCCTCCTCCTCCTCCTCCTCCTCCTCCTCCTCCTCCCCCCCCCTCCTCCTCCTCCTCCTCCCCCCCCTCCTCCTCCTCCTCCTCCTCCTCCCCCTCCTCCTCCTCTTCCCCTAGCAAATCACCATCTAAATCAAAGTTACTGAAAGAAAAATAAGAGAAGTAAAAAAAGATAGGAGATGTGTGAGGTAGGAAACGAAAAGTAAAAATTAATGTATTTGTTTTTCCAGATTCAATTTTTTTTCTCTTTCGCTTTGTTTTTTGGGTGGCATTTCCCCTCCACCCCAGTTTGATTTGTTTTCCTCGTGTCTCTCTCTCTCTCTCTCTCTCTCTCTCTCTCTCTCTCTCTCTCTCTCTCTCTCTCTCTCTCTGATACATACATTTTTTTTTTTTTTTTTTTTTTTTTTTTTTTTTTTTTTTTTTTTTTTTTACATCGCAGGGAACTGGCCAACATACATACATACATACATACACCTGTGTACAACAACAATAAACCTTCACACCCCAACCTATATGTGTACATGTGCGGATCGACAACGAATGCTCCCATGTAACATAGCGATATACGTATAAATATTCGAGACAAGTTTGAACGATAGCGATGAATAAAAAACTAAGACATGTAGATAGGTCCTTGCACTGGCAGCCCTGTATAGATGTGATGTTATGGTAAATAATGAACCTTGAGACTGTTCACACTAACTTGATGGGTAAGCTCCTCCTCTTTCTTCCCTACAGAAGCATATCATTGGTTAATCTGTGGGTAAGCTCCGCCCTCTATCTGACTGTTAATTTGTGATTGGTGGACGTTTAGTAGAGGCTAGATGTTAGGGAAGAGTTGACAAGATTGTTAACTAAGGAGACGAAGTTTAAGAGGACCTATGAAGCGATATTAAGCGTCAAAGATCACAAGAATAAAAATAAATGTGTTAGGTAAGAGAGGCAAGGAGGAGTTTATCCGTTGACTTGATCTGAACAGTCTATATGGATTGATGTCTTTTTGGCTATAAAATGTTGGTAAATATGTAAATGCAGTTTGTGATAACTTTACTCGTATTATTAACCCATCGCACAGGCACCCAGCCTGCATCCCTGCCCTACGCCGCTCACCTGACCTGACCTCACCGCTGCAGGCTGAACTTACACTGATGGGAAAGTTCTTATTTTCGTTATGATTCTTAAGGCCTATCCAGACGAGCGGGCGTGCCCGGCGGGCAGCGCGGTCGGCGGACAAATTGTGCCGGGCATGCCCGTGAATGTTGTCCACACGGCAGAGTCGATGAATGGGCGGGCGTGCCCGACGATGCCAGTAGGTTGTCGAATGCGGTACGATAAACATGGGTGCCCAGTACTACTGCGAAGAAGTATTGTGTAGCATAATTGTTGCTCTGTGTATAAAGTTCCTGATGTGAACCGTGTTACAACGAAGTGATAAGTGGGAGGCAAGCCTTGTATTTATCCCTAATGTTAATTTGTCTGGCAGCAGCGTAGCTCCTCAAGCCACCGGGCACCGCAGTGATTTCGCTCAACGGGGGATCGGGCAATTCGATGGTTTGCCCGTCAAATGTGCCCGACGACGGGCATGCCCGCCGATCAGGCCCGCTCGTCTGGATAGGCCTTTACTTTTATATAAGTTTCACCGGTGGAGGCTGAACTTACACTGGCGGGAAAGTTCATATTTTCATTATGATTCCTACTTCCATTAAGTTTCACCGGTGGAAGCTGAACTTACACTGGCGTAAAAGTTCTTATTTCCAGCATGTTTGCGTGGCGAGGAAGGCAAAAGGTGACTCCGCACTGCGATCCCTCGTCGCGTTCCCTTCATCTGCATAAATACACGCATCGAGTGGGGACAAAAATGAACACAATTCCTGTTCGCTTAATGCACCCGAGGCAATACACAAACCTATCAGCACAGACAAGGTACTTTACTGCCGTCTTTTTATGTACGTTTTTTTGTACGTGAAATGAAGCATCGGAAATACACACACACACACGAACACACTAGAAAATATTGTTATGAGAGAGAAAATAGATAAATACAGACAGAAAAACAGACACCCCCACCAACACACACACCTACAAACACACACACACACTAGAAAATATTACGGGGGGGAAAAAAAAAAAAAAAAAAAAAAAAAAAAATTTAAATTAAAAACCCCACCCACAAACACATACACAGTACACCCATTAGAAAATATTACGATTAAAACTTGAAAAAATATAGAAAAGACAGAAAAACTCACCCATCCCCATCCACACCGCGAATCATTGCGAGTGAAGGGAAACATTGCTCTGTGTAAATAATTCTATGTCGTCAAATGTGAACGGTCGCCAGGGTTTACCGACAAGTTAGTTTTGTGTGCAATAGTTTTCAGTCATTATTTTATGGCATATGTTAGTTTCTATATATTTACTTATATTCACAACACACACACACATGGACACACACACACACACACACACAGCAATGGTAATAGTTGCCGCAGAAGTAGTAGTTTTGGTCAATGATAGTTAATAGTAGTTTTGATACACATAGCAATGGTAGTAGTGGTTGCCGCAGTAGTAGTAGTTTTGGTCAATGATAGTTAATAGTAGTTTTGATACACAGCAATGGTAGTAGTGGTTGCCGCAGAAATAGTTTTGGTCAATGATAGTTAGTTTTTATACACAGCAATGGTAGTAGTGGTTGCCGCAGAAATAGTAGTTTTGGTCAATGATTAACAGTTAGTTTTGATATACACAGCAATGGTAGTAGTAGTTGCCGCAGTAATAGTAGTTTTGGTCAATGATAGTTAATAATAGTAGTAGTTTTGATACACACAGCAATGGTAGTAGTGGTTGCCGCAGAAACAGTAGTTTTGGTCAATGATAGTTAATAGTAGTTTTGATACACACAGCAATGGTAGTAGTGGTTGCCGCAGAAATAGTAGTTTGATTTTTAATAGTAGTTTTGACAGCAATGGTAGTGGTTGCCGCAGAAATAGTAGCTTGGGATTTTTAATAGTAGTAGTTTTGACAGCAATGGTAGTAGTGGTTGCCGCAGAAATAGTAGTATGTGATTTTTAATAGTAGTAGTTTTGACACAGCAATGGTAGTAGTGGTTGCCGCAGATAGTAGTAGTTTTGGTCAATGATAGTTAATAATAGCAGTAGCTTTGATACACAGCACACACTACGGAAGAGAAGAAATAAAAATAAAAATTGTGCACATGCAGGAAATTGATGAAAGAGGGAGAGAAAGAGAGAGAGAGAGAGAGAGAGAGAGAGAGAGAGAGAGAGAGAGAGAGAGAGAGAGAGAGAGAGAGAGAGAGAGAGAGAGACCTTGCCACACCACCTTTTCTGCTTTCCACCACACGAAAGACAACGAATATTCCACCAATACACATTTCCTGGCGAGGCAAAACAAGGGCTTGACTTTTAAAAACATGTCAGTGTTGATCAAAATGAATAAGACCCACCGAAATATTTCCCCGAGCGACGTTACTTCATGTATAATGGAAGCAATGTTTTGATAAGAGTAGTAGTGGTATTGGTGGTATAAGTAGTGGAGGCAGAAGTAGTAGTGTTGGTGGTAGTAGTGGGGAGTAGTGTTGGTGGTGGTAGTAGTAGTAGTGTTGGTGGTAGTAGTGGAGAGTGGTGTTAGTGGTAGTAGTAGTGGTGAGTGGTAGTAGTAGTGTTGGTGGTAGTAGAGGAGGAGAGTGGTGTTGGTGGTAGTAGTAGTAGTAGTGTTAGTGGTAGTAGTGGAGAGTGGTGTTGGTGGTAGTAGTAGTGGTGAGTGGTGTTGGTGGTAGTAGTAGTGGTGAGTGGTGTTGGTGGTAGTAGTAGTGGTGAGTGGTGTTGGTGGTAGTAGTAGTGGTGAGTGGTGTTGGTGGTAGTAGTGGAGTGGTGTTGGTGGTAGTAGTGGTGAGTGGTGTTGGTGGTAGTAGTGGTGAGTGGTGTTGGTGGTAGTAGTAGTAGTGGTGAGTGGTAGTAGATACTTATTTTTTCTACCTTAGTTATTTTTACCTTAAAACACAAGTTTTCACAGGTAACTATTTATAAAAACTTGAACTCAACTTTACTTTCCCTACTGTTACTTTACTTATATATAAGGACCATTATTTTCTTACTAGCTGTGGCATTGCGTAAGTTTTTTTTATGTAGGTGTGTAGAATGATAAGCTATGTAAAGGGGCAAAACCACCATCATCACTACTACTACAACCATCACAACCCTAGGGTAGTTGCATAAAATAAACAAAAAAAAAAGGCTCATTTAAATCTTGACTCTTCGTTAAGAACTACAGAGTTCTTTGAAATTAAATAAAAATTAATAACTTTAAATAACTTAGCACAACGAGTTTTTACAAATTTAATAGATTTAAATAACTCAGCACAAGAGTATTGACAAATTTAATAGCTTTAAATAACATTAAGCACACATGTTAAAGAACTACCTTAACCTATACCAGACACCAAGCATATACTGTATAACAAGCAATTCAAACAAGCTAACATAAAACAAAATAATACACAAGACCTTTGGGAGTGGTTGGCAAAGAGGCAAACTTAAAATTTACTTTAAAAAAAAAAATAGTTATCCATTACTTGAAGCATAACAAGAACACTTAACAATAACCCCTTCACACCCAGATCTAACCTTTTGTTATACAAGCCCGTCAGGGTGGCAAGGTTGGTAGAGACGTGAACTTGCAATGTGCCGAGTCCCTGCGCATTCGGTCAGCGGTTCGAGTCCGCCTAGTTCGTGTTGACGTGGTGGCGCTTTGTATAGTCAATAATCTTGTAGTTGGTATTTGCAAAGTGTCTAGATAGGATGAAAATCTTATCTTATCTTTTGTTATATAAAATTGTACATTGTCGAGCCATGAAATTACGAAATGTCACTGAATATACCAAATTAGCTAGTGGACAAGGATACTAAACAAATCATATCTATTAAAACATTGCTTAGTCAGTAAAAATCGTCTAATGGTACCCAAATTACAATGGAAATTACGTTCTGGGTCTCAAGGGGTTAAAACCAAACACCAAAGGAAGAAAGTCGATAGAATAGATAGAAGGAAGAAAGAACTGATCGGCTTGGAGGCTCTGCGCTGCCTGCCTAGCCAAGGTGCTCTCAAGTCTCACATTAACTGCCCTCGCCTTCTTATTGGCTGTCACACACACAAAAAAAAGACTACTGTTATGCATAATATAAACCCGAAAATAACGAGCAAACCCGAACCGTAACACTGTTCGAAAAAGTAACGAACTGATATTTATAACAATCACCACCACCACTACTACTACCACTACCACTACTACTACTACCACTACTACAACTACCACTACCACTACTACCACTACTACCACCACCACTACTACCACTACTACTACCACCACTACTACTACTACTACTACCACTACTACCACCTCCACTACTACCACTACTACTACCACCACTACTACCACTACCACCACCAATACTACCACCACCACTTCCACCACTTCCACCACCACCACCACTTCCACCACTTCCACTACCACAACCACTTCCATCACCACTTCCACCACCACCACCACTTCCACCACCACCACCACCACAACCACTACCACCACCACCAATACTACCACCAGTCCACCACCACCACACTACCACCACCACCACCACCACCAATACTACCACCAGTCCACCACCACCACCACTACCACTTACACCACCAATACTACCACCACCACCACCTCCACCACTACCACCACCAGTCACTATTTTCCCGTGTTCCATCAATGCCCCCATCCCTACCTCTACTTGTCTCTCGTCAGTACACTACAACAGTACACCAATATCACTGCACTACAACGGTAATAACAACGGTATACGCATTGCCCTGTTTACCTGTTTGCCCTCTCCCTCATTCCACTAATTGTATTCATTTACTAAATATACCTTTTTGTTACGCTACAGGAAATGACGCAAAAAAGATGGAAATTCAGCCTAGTGAGAGAGAAAAAATGTTCGGGGAAATAGATTGTAAATTTGCGCCATAATTTGATCAGCTGATCTCAGTTACATTTTGAATAATCGTCATAATGAAGCTTGATTGGAATGCCTCTATCTCACACACACACACACACACACACACACGCACACACACATACACAGACACAGACACACACACACACGCACACACACACATACACACACATACATACACACACACACACACATACATACACGCACACACACATACACGGACACACACATACACACATGCACACACACATACATACACGCACACACATACATACACGCACACACACATACATACACGCACACACACATACACAGACACACACACACACACACACACAGTCATCACCGAGTAGTAATCTTGGTGCAGAATAAGGCTGGCAGGGAAACAATCTAGTAGTAGTAGTAGTAGTAGTAGTAGTAGTAGTAGTAGTAGTAATTTAAAAAAAAAAAAAAAAAAAAAAGTAGTAGTAATAGTAGTAGTAATAGTAGTAGTAGTAGTAGTAGTAGTAGTAGTAGTAGTAGTAGTAGTAGTAGTAGTAGTAGTAGTAGTAACAGATAATAGTAAACAAATTATAAACAACAACAAATCCCCATCTAAAATTCCTCCTCCTCCTCCTATACATCAGCCATTCCTTTACCTCCTCCTCCTCCTCCTCGCTTTATCCAAAATAGTAACTGTTTGCTCCTCCTTTGTGTTCCTTTGTTCCTTTGTATTATTATTCCTCCTCCTCCTCCTCCTCCCCCCCACTCCTCCTCCCCCTCCTCCCTGCCGGCGCTCCATTACGTGCTTAAATGCTACATCGGCCCAAGTTTTATTTGTCAATACCTCGATACCGTGAATTATTGAGGAGCTACTGCATCACGGGGCGTATAAGGGGGGGCGGGGGGGCTGCAAAAGGGGGAGGGGGGGCTGCAGGAGGGGGAGGGAGTTAAGAGGGGG
>JACEEZ010008518.1:195000-202500 GCA_016584305.1 Chionoecetes opilio | reverse complement strand
TTAGTAGTAGTAGTAGTAGTATTAGTTAGTAGTAGTTAGTCAGTAGGAGTAGTAGTAGTAGAGTATTATTAGTAGTAGTAGTAATAGTAATAGTAGTAGCTAGTAGTAGCAGTAAGTTCAGTAGTAGTAGTATTAGTGTGTAGTAGTAGTAAATTAGTAGTTAGTAGTAGTAGTCAGTAGTAGTAGTTAGTTAGTAATGTAGTAGTAGTAGTTAGTAGTAGTAGTAGTAGTAGTATTAATAGTAATAGTAGTAGTAGTGTAGCAGTAGTAGTAGTAGTAGTAGTAGTAGTAGTAGTAGTAAGTAGTAGTAATAGTAGTAGTACGTAGTATAGTAGGTAGTAGTAGTAGTAGTAGTAGTAGTATGTAGTAGTATGTAGTAGTAGTAGTAGAGTAGTTAGTAATAGTAGCAGTTAGTAGTAGGTAGTAGTAGTAGTAGTAGTAGTAGTAGTAGTATAGGTAGTAGTAGTAGTAGTAGTAGTACATTTTATTTTCGTAAGAAACTAACAGAGTACGTAGAGTAGACGCACGAGATATACAATTAAGAAAAAATAAATGTTATTGTTATATACAAAAGCATACTTTGCCCACATACTTATATGATAATATTTTTCAGGTAGTATTGTTAGGTTTCACCTTTAAGATATCAAATAAAAAATCTCATACATGTACAAATAAAACAAAATGTATGAATAGGCAACCATTAAAAATCAATTGATATAAATTAAAAGGATCTATTAAAGTCTATATATATACAAAAACTAAAAAAAATGTAATACATTTGTACAACATAGGATAATATAAAAAGTTAACCCCTAATCTATAAAGGGATTAAATCCATAAAATAAACAGGGGCCTCGCCTCTCCTCATGGTCGCTGTACCCAGATATCCTGGCCTTCATAACATCCAGAGCCTCTTCACAATATATTGATATTGAATACTGATCAAATAAATGTCTCACATAAGATCATAAAAAGACCTTGTGTATAAAAATTATATTATATTAAGATAGATTGTTTGACCTAATCAGTCTTTTCAAAGAATCTAACTTGTATAAGGGCTTGAGAGGCCTTAATAATAATTGATTCGCAGTTTCAGCAGTGATGTTGGCTGCTGACATATGTAAGGTACTCCCGAAATGAGTTTCTAAACCATTAGTATATGAATACATAAACGCTTAAAAAAAACAAGATCTAAAAAAAACTGGAGGTACATTCCATAGGGGCCAAGCCATATTCGGGACAGCAGTAAGAGTTAATAAAAACAAAAGAACATTAAAATCTAAAAACTTAAAAATTCTCTATATTACACTATAAAAGATGAGTAAAATGAGTTTACCGAAAAATCGATGTCATCACTATCTTTAAAATTGAAGGAAGATTGTGTCCTAAGAATTGTAGAGAATCACCACTTTCTTAGTTCATCGCCATTAAGTTTTATATTACCCAATACAAATTTTTTTTTCTTAAATGTTAAATCTCATACATCTGGTTTTTTTTTTCTTTGTTTATCAACAAGTTTGTGATTACAATTTCAATTTACATAAACAATTGTATAATACCTCCATGTGGTCTCTTGAAAAAAAAACGGCAGCCAGTGAGAACCAGATGTCATCAGCGTAACCGACAACATAAGTCTTGTGGACACCAAGCCACATCCTATGTACAAGCTGCGAAACTTTTTCAATAAGTATAGAAATTATTAAGTAAGTAGTTCAATAATCAATAAGTTAGTTAAGTAGTAGAGTAGTAGTAGTAGTAGTTAATAGTAGTAGTAGTGTAGTAGTAGTCAGTAGTAGTAGTAGTAGTTAGTAGTAAGTTAGTAATAGTATTAGTAGTAGGAGTAGTGGTAGTAGTAGTAATAGTAGTAGTAGTAGTAGTAGTAGTAGTATTAGTAGTAGTAGTAGTAAGTAGAATAGTAGTAGTAGTGTAGTAGTAGTAGTAGATAGTTAGTGTAGTAGTAGTAGTAGTCGTAGTCAGTAGTTGTAGGTAGTAGTAGTAGTAGTAGTAATAGTAGTAGTAGTAGTAGTGTAGTAGTTAGTAGTAGTAGTAGTAGTAGTGTCGTAGTAGTAGTCGTAGTAGGAGGAGTAGTAGTAGTAGTAGTAATAGTAGTAGTAATAGGTCGTAGTAGTAGTAGGTAGTAGTAGTAGTAGTATCGTAGTAGTAGTATTTAGTAGTAGTAGTAGTAGTAGTAGTAGTAGTAGGTAGTAGTAGTAGTAGTAGTAGTAGTAGTAGTAGTAGTAGTATTAGTAGTAGCAGTAGTAGTAGTATAGTAGTAGTAGTAGTAATAGTAGTAGTAGTAGTAGTAGTAGAGTAGTAGTAGAGTAGTAATGTAGTAGTAGTAGTAGTACGTAGTAGTAGTAGTAGTAGTAGTAGTAGTAGTAGTAGTAGTAGTAGTCGTAGTAGTAGTAGTAAGTAGTAGTAGTAGTAGTGGTAGTAGTAGTATAGTAGTAGTAGTAGTAGTAGTCGTAGTAGTAGTAGGTAGTAGAGTAGTAGTAGTAGTAGTAGTAGGAGTAGTAATAGTAGTAGTAGTAGTAGTAGTAGTAGTAGTAGTAGTAAGTAGAGTATAGTAGTAGTAGTAGTAGTAGTAGTGTAGTAGTAGTAGTAGTAGTAGTAGTAGTAGTAGTAGTAATAGTAGTGTAGTCGTAGTAGTAGTAGTAGTAGTAGTAGTAGTAGTAGTAGTAGGAGTAGAGGAGTAGTAGTAGTAGTAATAGTAGTAGTAGTAGTAGTAGTAGTAGTAGTAGTAGTAGTAGTAGTATAGTAGTACGTCAGTAGTAGTAGTAGTGTAGTAGTAGTAGTAGTAGTCGTAGTAATAGTAAGTAGTAGTAGTAGTAGTAGTAGTAGTAGTAGTAATAGTAGTAGTAGTAGTAGTAGTAGTAGTAGTAGTAATAGTAGTAGTAGTAGTAGTAGTAGTAGTATTAGTAATAGTAGTAGTAGTAGTAGTAGTCAGTAGTAGTTAGTAGTGAGTAGTAGTAATAGTAGTAGTAGTAGTAGTAGTAGTAGTAGTAGTGTAGTAGTAGTAGTAGTAAGTAGTAGTAGTAATAGTAGTAGTAGTAGTAGTAGTAGGAGTAGTATAGTAGTAGTAGGTAGTAGTAGTAGTAGTAGTAGTAGTAGTAATAAGTAGTAGTAGTAGTAGTAGTAACTAGTATTAGTAGTACTAATAGTCAGTAGTAGTAATAGTGTAGTAGTAGTAGTAGTAGTAGTAGTAGTAGAAGTAGCAGTAGCGTAATAGTAGTAGCAGTAGTAGTAGTAGTAGCAGTAGTAGTAGTAGAGTAGTAGTAGTAGTACAGTAGTAGTAGTAGTAGTTAGTAGTAGTAATAGTAGTAGTAGTAGTAGTAGTAGTAGAGTAGCAGTATTAGTAGTAGTAGTAGAGTAGTAATAGTAGTAGTAGTAGTAGTAGTAGTATAGTAGTAGTCAGTAGTCAGTAGTAGTAGCAGTAGTAGTAGTTCCTGTATTGTGTGTAATTCTAGGGCTCGAGAAACAAGAAAGCGCCAATGTCACAATCTATGTTTTGAGAAAAATGCGTTTGGAAAGATTGCATCCAGAGCCCCTGGCATCAGGTATAATAACAGCAGAGAAAGATTTTTTTCCAGTAAAATGACTTAGATATAACCTATCATTTCATGCAATGCCTAGATACATTACATCCCAGTTCGGATGGTGGACTTATCTAAATTACCATTATTGACATTGGCCCTTTCTAGTCTCAGCCCTAGATTTGTGGGCGTTCGTTTCAGGGTAGTTGTAGTTTTCTTCGTCCTCTTCCGGGTATTGGTAGTATAGTAGTCAGTCTATTAACTTAAGCTGGATTCTTGGGAGCTGCTCGATGACTACCCGAGTATGTAAGGGACGTCGCTGATTGGCTGATGCACGCGGGCTGGGTGGTGGATGGGTGGTATTTTGGTAGCCTCAGCCCAATCAGCGACGTCCTTACATACTCAGGTAGGCATCGAGCAGCTCCCAAGAATCCAGCTTAAGTGAATAGAGTAAGGTAAATAATAATAGTAATAGTAGTAGTAGTAGTAGTAGTAGTAGTAGTAGTAGTAGTAGTAGTAGTAGTGGTAGTAGTAGTCAGAATAGTAGTAGTAGTAGTAGTCGTAGTAGTAGTAGTAGTAGTAGTAGTAGTAGTAGTAGTAGTAGTAGTAGTAGTAGTAGCAATCAGTAGTAGAATAGTAGTAGTAGTTAGTAGTAGTAGTCAGTTAGAGTAGGTTAGTAGTAGTGTAGTAGTAGTTAGAATAGTAGTAGTAGTAGGAGTAGTAGTAGTATGTTAGTAGTAGTAGTAGTAGTAGTAGGCAGTAGGAGTAGTAGTAATATAAGTCTCTCTCTCTATACTAAGTGAATAGACTATAGTAGGATTGTTTTTTGTATGTCTTTGTACTTTTGTGTTTTGTGGATGATGTTTCAGAGCACTATTCTTTGCTACTGTTGGCGTTGTTTTTTTTTGTTGTTGTTGTTTTTTATGTAGGTTTCTATTTTGTTGTGAAGGTGTTTGTGATTGTGGGAAATGTTTCATGTGGAAAGTCATTTGTAATCGGCGATGTGGTACTGGGTGTGCTTCATAACATCTGTGTTTCATCCATTTGTCTTGTGTGTAGAATTGACAATAAAGTTATCAATCAATCTCTCTCTCTATATCTCTCTCTGTCTCTCTCTCTCTCTCTCTCTCTCTCTCTCTTCTCTCCTCTCTCTCTCTCTTCTCTCTCTCTCTCTCTCCTCTCCTCTCTCTCTCCTCTCTCTCTCTCTCTCTCTCTCTCTCTCTCTCTCTCTCTCTCTCTCTCTCTCTCTCTCTCTCTCTCTCTTCTCTCTCGTCTAATAGTTGACAAAATAGTGACTGTTTCAGGCTATCTCTCTCTCTCTCTCTTAGTAAGTAGTAGTAGTAGTAGTAGTAGTAGTAGTAGTAGTAGTAGTATAGTAGTTGTAGTAGTAGTAGTAGTGGTAGTAGTAGTAATAGTAGTAGTGGTAGTAGTAGTAGTAGTAGTACTAGTATAGTTAGTAGTCGTAGCAGTAGTAGTAGTGCAGTAGTAGAGTAGTAGTAGTAGTAGTTAGTAGTAGTTGTTGTAGTAATAGTAGTAGTAGTAGTATTAGTAGTAGTAGCTATAGTAGTGATAAAAGGAATTTCAATTTATTGTACTTCTCTCTCTCTCTCTCTCCTCTCTCTCTGCTCTCTCTCTCTCTCTCTCTCTCTCCTCGCTCTCTCTCTCTCTCTCTCTCTCTCTCTCTCTCTCTCGCTCTCTCTATCTCTCTCTCTCTCTCCCTCCCCGTGAAACTATTAAATCACGGACTCTAATTTCGCCGCCAACAGAGTTACTGTTGTCGAGGCAAAGCTGTGGCCTTCGATTCCTGGTTACAGCACTAATAATAATAATAACAACAACAATAATAGAAGAATAATAAAAATAATAATAATAATAATAATAATAATAGAAATAATAATAATAATAAAAAAAATAACAAAAAATTGTTTAAAAATAATGGGGGTAATTTTTTGGTGATGATGGGTGGGAGAGAGACCGTAGTTTTAGAAAATGGTTGTAGTAGTATAGTAGTAGTAGAGTGTAGTAATATTTGTATAGTAGTAGTAGTATAATGTAGAACAAGTATAGTAAAAACAGACAATAGCAAAGTGGTGGGAAAAAGGGGAAGCAGGAGAAGGGAATCGGAGTATATAGTAGTATAGTATAGTAGTAGTATAGTAGTGTAGTATAGTAGTAGTGTAGTAGTAGTAGTAGTAGAGTAATAACAAGTATAAGTATAAGGAGTGGTATATAGTTTTAGAGTATTTGTAGTAGTAGTAGTATAGTAGTGTAGTATAGTAGAGTATTTGTATAGTAGTAGTAGTGTATATAGAAGTAGAATCGTAAGTACGAAAGGGAGCAAAAAAGTAGTAGTACAAAAGACAATAGCATAGGGGGTAAAAAGGGAAGGGGAGAAGAAATCAATAGTAGTAGTGTAGTAGTAGAGTATAGTAGTAGTAGTAGGTAGATAGTAGTATGTAGTAGTATAGTAGTAAAAAAAGTTAGTAGTATAGTAGTGTAGTGTATAGTGGTAGTAGTATAGCGTATAGAGTAGTAGTGTAGTAGGGATATAGTGGTAGTAGTAGGGAGTAGCAGTGTAGTAGTAGCGTGAGATAGTAGCGTATAGTATTTGACGTAGTATTTGTAGTAGCGTATAGTAGTAGTTAGTAGTAAAAGCGTGTTAGAGTAGTAGTAGTATAATAGTAGGTAGTAGTAGTAGAATAGAAGTGTAAGTACAGTAGTAGCAAATAAGTAGTAGTACAAACAGACAATAGCATACGTGGTGGTAAAAGGAGGGAAGGAAAGAAAACAGAGTATAGTAGTAGTAGAGTAGTAGTAGTAGTAGTGCAGAGATATTTAGCGAGTATTGTAGCGTAAGTAGTGTAGTAGTGTATGTTTGTAGGGTAGTAGTAGTAGTAGTAGTAGTAGATAAGTAGAGTGTAGTAGTAAAAGTAGTAGTGTAGTGTAGTAGTAATAGCGTAGTAGTAGTAGTAGTAGTAGTAGTATATGTAGTATATAGTATAGTATAGTAGTGTATAGTAGTAGAATGCGTAGAGTAGTAGTAGTAGTATAGTAGTTTGTTAGTGTATAGTGATAATACGTAGTAGAGTAGTAGTTTGTAGTAGAGTTTTGTATTTGTAGTAGTGTATAGTATAGTATTTAATAGTAGTGGTAGTAGATAGAGTAATAGGGAGTAGAGTAGTGTATTTGTATGATGTATAGGTAGTATAGTAGTAGTAGTGATAAGTAGTAGTAGTAGTAGTGAATAATAGCATAGTATAAGGCAAACTATAAAAAAAAAAGACAAGTGGTGTTTTCAAAAATAATTAAGAACTATATACTAATTAATTTTGTAAGAAAACGCTTACCGTTGCCTCAATAAGTCAGCGCGCAGCCAAACAGCAGAGTGGGTTTTACCAGTAATGCTCTCTAATGCCCCTTCACCGACAAATAAACAGTTTTTTGTGCAGCGCATTTCCCCAAATGACAACGGAAGGGGGTTTTTCGATAAAAGCCAAAAACGATGACACCTAAACTGAGTCTTTTTAATCCCTTTTTTTAAACCTTTTTTATTTTTGTTGGTGTTATTGAAAACCCAAAATAAATATCTGGTTTCCCCGTCTATTTTTTAATTCTAAAGACTACCATAAGTTTCCCTTTTTTTAATATCATTTTTGCCTTCATATTTATTTGGGTTTTGGTACTAAACGAAAACCCCAAAATTAAAAAATATGGTTTTTACTTTTATTTTAATTCTAAAAAAATTCCTAAATCAGAAGCAGCAGGCAGCCAAACAGTAGAATGACATAACCTGCAGTTCTTTTTATATCCATTTTTACTACCTTGATATTTCTTGTTGTGTGTTACTATACGAGAAACCACAAAATAAATATACTGGTTCCACTGTCTATTTGTACATTCTAAAGACATACCATAAGCTACCTTTCTTTTATACTCATTTTACGTCCTTAATATTTATTTGTGTGTC
>JACEEZ010008518.1:180000-190000 GCA_016584305.1 Chionoecetes opilio | reverse complement strand
TTATAGCTGGGTGTCTTTAGTGTTAGTTAGTTAGTTAGTTAGTTAGTTAGTTAGTTAGTTAGTTAGTTAGTTAGTTAGTTAGTTAGTTAGTTAGTTAGTTAATAGCATACCTGACTTTATTATAGCTGGGTGTCTTTAGTGTTAGTTAGTTAGTTAGTTAGTTAGTTAGTTAGTTAGTTAGTTAGTTAGTTAGTTAGTTAGTTAGTTAGTTGGTTAATAGCATACCTGACTTTATTATAGCTGGGTGTCTTTAGTGTTAGTTAGTTAGTTAGTTAGTTAGGAAGTTAGGTAGTTAGTTAGTTAGTTAGGTAGTTAATAGCATACCTGACTCTATTATAGCTGGGTGTCTTTAGTGTTAGTTATTTAGTTAGTTAGTTAGTTAGTTAGTTAGTTAGTTAGTTAGTTAGTTAGGTAGTTAGTTAGTTAGTTAGTTAGGAAGTTAGTTAGTTAATTAGCTTTACACTTCCCTTGCTGGAATGGCAGGCTTGACTAGGCTATTTATCCTATTAAGAAACACGATACGTCATAATGCTAACGCTAAATTGATAAAGACAACAGAAGAGAGAGACGAGGAGCAGGAAATAAGAGGGATGCTAATGAAATGCAAATCAGTGATAAATTAAGCAAGCAAACAGAATAGAGACGAATATACCAGAAAATAAGATGATAAGAAAACAGAGAATCTTCCCCCGGCATCACGCAGAGTATACAAACAAGTGAGATGATGACACGGAGGGAGGGAAGGAGGGAAGGAGGGAGGAAGGAAGGGAGGAGGGAGAGGGAAGGAAGGGAGAGGGAGGAAGGAGGGATGGAGAGAGGGAAGGAGAGGGGGAAGGAGGGCAGGAAGGATGGAAGGAGGAAAGGAGGGAAGGCAGGAAGGAAGGCAGGATGGAGGTATGGAGCAGGAGGAGGTGAAAGAAAGGAGAGAGGGAAGAAAGGAGGGAAGGAAGGAGGGAAGGAGGGAGGCAGTAAGGATAGAAGAAGAGAGGGATGGAGGAAAGGTAGGAAGGAGGGAGAGAGGGAGGGAGGGAATGAAGGAGGGAAGGAGGGAAGAAGGGAAGGAGGCAGGGAAGGAAGGGAGGGAAGGAGCGAGGCAGGGAAGGAAGGGAGGGAAGGAAGGGAGGCAGGAAAGGAAGGGAGGGAAGGAGGGAGGCAGGGAAGGAAGGGAGGGAAGGAGAGAAGGAGGCGCGAAATGCATACCTGATGAGAGGAGATCAGTCAAGTTCGTCGCCTCGCGCTATTATCCTTCCCACACAACACTATGCAAAGGAGGCAAAATCAGACAATCCCCCAGAGCGAGGTACAGGAGAGCCTCGCAGACAGACAGAGGGATGGCTGGTGTGCGTATTTGAGGAAGATATCGATTCTGAGGCTGAAAGAACATGAAGTCATTTGTTAGACAGGTTTTAAAGGAGTATTAAAGGAGTGTAAGAAATGTATGTAGACCAGGTTAATGGTCTATATAAGGGGTGGTATTTGCTGAAGATATCGATTGTGAGGCTGAAAGAGCATGAAGTAATTTGTTAGACAGGTTTTAAAGGAGTATTAAAGGAGTGTAAGAAATGTATGTAGACCAGGTTAATGGTCTATATAAGGGTGGTATTTACTGAAGATATCGATTGTGAGGCTGAAAGAGCATGAAGTCATTTGTTAGAAAGGTCTTGAAGGAGGGTAAGTAAAGTGTGTGGAAGAGGTAAATATAGTTTGTTAATTAAAGACAGGTTAAATTTTGTAACAGGTGTATTTGTTGAAGATATCGCTTGTGAGGCTGAAAGGAGATGAAGTCATTTGTTAGACAGGTTTTAAAGGAGTGTAAGATATGTATGTAGAACAGGTTAATATATAAAGGGTGGTATTTGGTGCTGATATCGATTCTGAGGCTGAAAGTAATTTATTAGACAGGTGTTGGAGTGTAAGTAAGGTGTGTGGAAGAGGTACATATTGACAGATGTTTGTTAAAGACAGGTTAAATTTTGTAACAGGTGTATTTGGTGCCGCTATCGATTGTGAGGAGGAATTACGATGAAGTCCTTTGTTAGACAGGTGTTGAAGGAGTGTAAGTAAGGAAGGTAGGTGGAACAGGTAACTATTAACTGATGTTTGTTAAAGTTATGTCAAATTTTGTAAAACAGTTAAATATACGTCACGCTTGCTGTTACTGGTAAATAATACCCAAAAAATATCCCTTAACTCACAAATCCAAGGCATGGCTACAGAGACCACCTCATCATCACCTCATAGCTACATCCCCATACCCCGCACACATACCACATACCACACATACCTACACAGACCTACACCACATCCCCACATAGCTACAGAGACCACCTCATCATCACCTCATAGCTACATCCCCATACCCCGCACACATACCACATACCACACATACCTACACAGACCTACACCACATCCCCACATAGCTACAGCGACCACCTCATCATCACCTCATAGCTACATCCCCATACCCCGCACACATACCACATACCACACATACCTACACAGACCTACACTACATCCCCACATAGCTACATAGACCACCTCATCATCACCTCACCTGTGTTTACTTCCCCTCAACAAGTTAGCACACGTCGCGAGGTGCCTATTAAGCCTGTCAATCCCATAATACCCCCAATGTTGCTACTTGTCCCCGATACAAGCCAGGCGGCGGTGCGAGGCTGACTGCAATCTCATAATCCTTGACTCTTGACGCTTCTATCTGCCTTCATCATCTCCTCCAGACTCATAGCGTAAAAGCAGAGTGGGGGTGTGAGGGGTGTTGGTCTCGACGCCCTCATCCCCCCTCACGCTGTCCCCCTGCTGGAGTAAAAGCAGAGTGGGGGTGTGAGGGAGTGTTGGTCTCGACGCCCTCATCCCCTCTCCCCCTGTCCCCCGGCCGGAGTATAGGCACGGCAGTTAACAGAGGCGGCTCGGTGATTCAGGCGTGAGTTATTGGCGTCATGCACTGCCCAGTTTACGAGTGTGTCCAAGGGATTTCTCATTCCGAGGGTTTATGCTTACATGAGGAGCGAGGAGAGGAGGAGGAGGAGGAGGAGGGGGAGGAGGGGGAGGAGGGGGAGGAGGAGGAGGAGGGGGAGGAGGAGGAGGAGGAGGAGGAGGAGGAGGAGGAGGAGGAGGAGAAGAAGAGGAATAATTTGATGATGATATGTATGGAACACAAAAAATAAAATCCTTCAGCAAATGCACTATATGTCAGATAACTTAGCTAGCCAACCAGCCGTGACCTTAAAAGATGACCTCACTTAAAGACCCAAGCATAACACAGTCCAACCTTCGATCAATACTTTCATCAGCAGAACAAGACCTTTTTTTTTTTTTTTGCTCTTGGCCAGTCCTTTGTGATTAAAAAAAAAAAAAGAAGAAGAAGAAGAAGAAGAAGAAGAAGAAGAAGAAGAAGAAGAAGAAGAAGAAGAAGAAGAAGAAGAAGAAGAAGAGACAGCCACAGCAGCTTCCACGTTCCCGTCATTAGAACGTCATGTCAACACTCAGTTATTAAACCCTATATTAGAACACAAGTCAGCCCTGCCATGATCCGCCCTTGTCTGACACCTGGCAACACTCGTCCTATTTCTCTTATAAGTAAGCATTCCTCTCTTTATTATGTATCTATCTTCTCTATTATTTATCTATCTACTCTTTATATAGTTCCTCTTTATTACCTACTATTTCTATTATTTCTATTATTATTATGTTATTCCTCTCGTCCTCGTGACATCTCAAAGACAGGGAAAAAAGTCATCTTTTTTTTTTTTTTTTGCCCTTGACCAGTCCTTTGTAATTATTTTTTTTTTTTTTTTTTTTTTTTTGCCCTTGACCAGTCCTTTGTAATATTTTTTTTTTTTTTTTTTTTTTTTTGCCCTTGACCAGTCCTTTGTAATATTTTTTTTTTTTTTTTTTTTTTTTTTTTTTCCCTTGACCAGTCCTTTGTATAAAAAAAAACATCTTTTTTTTTTTTTTTTTTTTTTTTTTTTTGCCCTTGACCAGTCCTTTGTAATAAAAAAAACAACCCACCTACAACACCTCTACGTCCCCGTCATCAGAATGTCATGTCAACACTGTCATGATCCGCACTTTTATGACAGCTGCATGACAACACACCTTTATTCCTCTCGTCCTCATGACATCTCAAAGGCAGGGAGAGGAGAGAGCAGTCATTGCCGCGCCTTATTTGTTGACAGTCCACATTTTATCACTCTTTTTATTACTTTTTTGGGGAACAAGTTTAACAGATGTGCAGCCATTCATGTATCCTGGCTGCTATGTTGCCAACCCAGCAGCAGTCAGGTGGCACTTTAGGGTCCTTATATATAATACAGGGACTCTATTATGTGCAGCCATTCATGTATCCTGGCTGCTATGTTGCCAATCCAGCAGCAGTCAGGTGGCACTTTAGGGTCCTTATATATAATACAGGGACTCTATTATGTGCAGCCATTCATGTATCCTGGCTGCTATGTTGTCAACCCAGCAGCAGTCAGGTGGCACTTTAGGGTCCTTATATATAATACAGGGACTCTATTATGTGCAGCCATTCATGTATCCTGGCTGCTATGTTGTCAACCCAGCAGGAGTCAGGTGGCACTTTAGGGTCCTTATATATAATACAGGGACTCTATTATGTGCAGCCATTCGCGTATCCTGGCTGCTATGTTGTCAACCCAGCAGGAGTCAGGTGGCACTTTAGGGTCCTTATATATAATACAGGGACTCTCCTAACTCACTTTTTGAATTGATTATTTCTTTCTACTTTTTATTGCGGTTAGGTGGCATGCACAAATTCCTTACGTATGTACAAAATCTCATAACAAAAAAATCTCAAATAGGGATTAATAATAATATTACTAATACTGAAAATACTAATACTGATCGTTGTATTGAAGTAATGGTTAATCTAGCAATGCCTATCATATTTTTATGTCTTGTAGTAAGTTTTGTCTAATTTGTGGTTTTTAAGGAGTATCTGGAAGTGTCATGTCATTGTGAATTGGCTGAAATAGGGACTTCTAATCATTGTAACTGAAAACTGACTCCAGATTCGTGTTCAGCATGCCCGATAACTGCTAGGAACTAAATTTCAACCAAATCTATTTTTCAAAAAATATTGCAAATTTTGCAAGGGGTATACCTTGATTTTTTTGGAAAATCACGTTTTTTCCAATACCTAAAAAACTATGGCAGATTCGTGCAACATGTATAGGAAAGTAAATGTGTAGTAGATAAAGGGCTATCATTTGGCGTAAAGCAAAATAATATCGATTGATAAATAACCGAGAAAATAGCATATTCGTACATTTATACAAAATATCAATTGTCTCGACAACCATGAGATGTTTTGACAAGCCGATTACTGCATCATGTAGAACACTTCAAGATTAACCTTTTTTACTTTGATAAGTTTTCTTCTACGACTCATAGTTTTGCGACAAAATAATAAAAACCTGATTTTCGTCAATTTTGGAATATTTTTGAGCAGTCACAAATTCGAAAATATTTTTTTTGATAGATAATTGGAAATGCCGGGGATACAATTGTAGATCCATCCATTTACAATAACTTTTGATAGGTAAGTGTTGCTGTGTGAGAAACAAGTTGTGAGCTGAACGCGTTATAGTAAATATATAAGTTTATAATTCAGAAACTGTTCATGATAGGTTAGTGTTATGCAGAGACCAGTGTTGCCACCTCAGTGTAGGGGAAGGGACTAACTCTCTTCTCCTTAATCCTCTCCCTTGTCGATCCCTGCCCTGCCTTTTCCTCCCTTCCAACATGCATACCCCGCCCCTGTTATTCTGTCCCATGTCAGCCTCTTCCTTTCCAACCCCTGCCACGCCCCTGTTATCCTCTCCCCTGCCCTTGCGTCCCCTCCCCTGTCGCCGTCCTCTGCAAGTCTGTGGTGACGTGACTCGTGAGGCGTGTCTTGTTGACCCTCCCAGCGCGACCAAGAGCACCGCCAGCCTCTGATCCCGCCGTATGTGTCGCCCAACCTGACAGCTGAGGGACGCCAGCCTTGATGTGGCTCCCCAGGGTGTGGCCAGACCCCTGTGGTGCCGCCTGGGCCGCCGACACCTCCTGGGAGCGAGGGGGCAAAGGCCATGGTGTAGGAAGAGAAATACAGGCGGTAAGATGTTGATGTAAGGATAGAAGGAAAGAAGCGGCAGAGAGGAGCTGTCTGAAGGAGAAGTGGGAGAGAATAACAGGGGCAGGGTAGGGATTGGCAGGGGTTGGGGAAGCTTGGCAGGGGTTGGGGAAGGTTGGCAGGGGTTGGAGAAGGTTGGCAGGGGTTGGGGAAGGTTGGCAGGGGTTGGAGAAGGTTGGCAGGGGTTGGGGAAGCTTGGCAGGGGTTGGAGAAGCTTGGTAGGGGTTAGAGAAGGTTGGAAAGGGTTGGAGAAGCTTGGCAGAGGTTAGGGAAGGTTGGCAGGGGTTGAGGAAGCTTGGCAGGGGTTGGGGAAGGTTGGCAGGGGTTGGGGAAGCTTGGCAGGGGTTGGGGAAGGTTGGCAGGGGTTGGAGAAGGTTGGAAAGGGTTGGAGAAGCTTGGCAGGGGTTGGAGAAGGTTAGCAGGGGTTGAGGAAGCTTGGCAGGGGTTGGGGAAGGTTAGCAGGGGTTGGGAAGGTTAGCAGGGGTTGGGGAAGCTTGGCAGGGGTTGGGTAGGTATAAGGGCGAGGCGGCAGTGTGTCCTGATTGCCTGACTCCCTCGTGAAGCTACTTGCCCTACAGTACACAGCCCCCCACTACTGTACGGCTTCACGGCCTGCCTCTATGTCTATACAGGTCTCTACGTCTCTATACGGCTCTCTATGTCTATACAGGTGTAGGGACAGTGAGCTAGGTAACGCTGTGCCGCTGTGCCCCTCTCCGTATCCTTGGGTCATGCGTTATAGTCATCCCTTTGTTTTGTGCTCATATTTTTATAACATACGAAATCGAATCGACACCTGACAATAGCTTTCTTGCACTTGGCTTACTGTTGGTCAATGGTTCTATCCTCCTCCTCCTCCTCCTCCTCCTCCTCCTCCTTTTCCTCCTCCTCCTCTCCTCTCCTCCTCCTCCTCCTCCTCCTCCTCCTCTTTCCCTCCTTCCTCCTCCTTCCCTCTTCCTCCTCCTCCTCCTCCTCCTCCTCCTCTTTCCCTCCTCCTCCTCCTCTTTCCTCCTCCTCCTCCTCCTCCTCCTCCTCCTCCCCCTCCTTCCTCCTCCTCCTCCTCCTCCTCCTCCTCTCCTTCCTTCCCTCCTCCTCCTCCTCCTCCTCCTCCTCCTCCTCCTCCTCCTCCTCCTCCTCCTCCTCCTCCTCCTCCTCCTCCTCCTCCTCCTCCTACCTCTTCACCTCCCTCCTCCTCCTCCTCCTCCTCCTCCTCCTCCTCCTCCTCCTCCTCCTCCTCCTCCCCTCCAATCCATTCCACACACTTTCATCTCTCCCCCTCAACTATTCTTCTTCACCCTCCTCCTCCTCCTCCATCATTCTCTTCCCTCCCTTCTTCTCCTCCTTCATCACTCTCCCTTCCCTCCCTGTCCTATATCATCCACCCACTTCTCCCCCTTCCCCCCTCCTCCCCCTCCTCTAACAACCAGCACACAAGCCTCGTCAGCGCCATCAAAGGCATGGCTGTGCAGGCGATGTTGTTAGCCACAGCAAAACACCATTACTACCGCTGCTGTTGCCACTGTTGCTGTAGCCTTAGAAGCGGTGCGAAAAGAGAGAGAATGGTCTAAGGGATATTGTGTGGTGGTGTGTGGTGTTGCGTGTGTGTGTGGTGGTGTTGTGTGTGTGTGTGGTGGTGTGTGTGGTGGTGTGTGTGTGTGTGTGTGTGTGGTGGTGTGTGTGTGTGTGTGTGTGTGGTGGTGTGTGGTGTTGCGTGTGTGTGTGTGTGTGTGTGTGTGTGTGTGTGGTGTTGCGTGTATGTGTGTGGTGGTGTTGTGTGTGGTGGTGTGTGGTGTGTGTGTGTGTGTGGTGTGTGGTGGTGTGTGTGTGTGTGTGTGTGGTGGTGTGTGGTGTTGTGTGTGTGTGTGTGTGTGGTGGTGTGTGTGTGTGTCTGTGTGGTGGTGTGTGTGTGTGTGTGTGTGTGGTGTGTGGTGTTGTGTGTCTCTCTCTCTCTATTTCTCTCTCTCTGACTGACTGACTGACTGACTGGCTTAATGATTGACTGACTGGCTTATTGACTGACTGACTGACTGACTGATTGACTGGCTGGCTGGCTGACTGACTGACTGACTGGCTGACTGACTGACTGACTGGCTGGCTGGCTGACTGACTGACTGACTGACTGACTGACTGAATGAATGACTGAATGGTTGGCTGGATGGCTGAGTAACTGGAAGGTCCGAAGCTAATGTGGAGAGTTAAGCAGTTCTCTCTCTCTCTCTCTCTCTCTCTCTCTCTCTCTCTCTCTCTCTCTCTCTCTCTCTCTCTCTCCTCTCTCTCTCTCTCTCTCTCTCTCTCTCTCTCTCTCTCTCTCTCTCTCTCTCTCTCTCTCTCTCTCCCCTTATGAGTTATTAGCCAGATCAGAGTGGGTGTCGTCGCCTCAGCTGACATGAACAAGGGCAAGTACTGAACAAGGATAATATATGAAGTACTTCTCTCTCTATTATCCTGGGTACTGAGAGTCTGACCTTGACTCTGTGCTTCACCGGGTAATGGATAAGTATGATAGGCCCTTCTCTCTAAGTATTAATATCTTCTCTTCTTGTTCCTCCCCAAACTTCTTCCTACTACCACATCTTGCTTAGTAATATCTTCTCTTCTCCTCTCCCTATTACTTCCTACTATCACATCTTGCTTTGTAATATCTTCTCTTCTCCTCCCCCTACTACTTCCTACACTCTTAGAAAAAAAGGGTAGGAAAAGGGTAGAAAAAGGGTATATAAACATTAATGCATGCTTACGTTTTCTACAGCTTTTATAATATCGCCTTCTATTTCCTAGTTTTTCCCTATTTTTTTCGCGCCAAATTTGGACACAGTCGTATTCTTAACTTCTTCATACCCCCCACATTCTCTCTCTCTCTCTCTCTCTCTCTCTCTCTCTCTCTCTCTCTCTCTCTCTCTCTCTCTCTCTCTCTCTTGAAAAGAAGAAGAGAGCGGCTCACTTTACTGTGCCACCAATTCATATATAGTTTTTTTCATACTTATTCTACTATGTATCTAATTCTATAGTGAAGCAATGCACGTTTAGCAAGAGGGCAGTTGGTAGGTCAGGAAGGAACGTTGACTATAGGGGTAAAACGTGTGATGCAAGGAACGTTTAGCAGGAGACACGTTTGTAGGGCAGGAAGGAACGTTGACTATAGGGGTAAAACGTGTGAGGCAAGGAACGTTTAGCAGGAGACACGTTTGTGGAGCAGGAAGGAACGTTGGCTCACGGGGTAAAACGTGTGAGGCAAGGAACGTTTAGCAGGAGACACGTTTTGGGAGCAGGAAGGAACGTTGGCTCACGGGGTAAAACGTGTGAGGCAAGGAACGTTTAGCAGGAGACACGTTTGTGGAGCAGGAAGGAACGTTGGCTCACGGGGTAAAACGTGTGAGGCAAGGAACGTTTAGCAGGAGACACGTTTGTGGAGCAGGAAGGAACGTTGGCTCACGGGGTAAAACGTGTAAGGCAAGGAACGTTTAGCAGGAGACACGTTTGTGGAGCAGGAAGGAACGTTGGCTCACGGGGTAAAACGTGTGAGGCAAGGAACGTTTAGCAGGAGACACGTTTGTGGAGCAGGAAGGAACGTTGGCTCACGGGGTAAAACGTGTGAGGCAAGGAACGTTTAGCAGGAGACACGTTTGTAGGGCAGGAAGGAACGTTGGCCTACGGGGTAAAACGTTGCCAGCATCGACGAACCAGATGTGGAATAAAACATTGCATTTATTCATTTTCAGCATTTATCGAGCAGCTTTAATGGAACTCATTTTTTGTGTCGCTACGAATCCGGGAAACTAAAAGAAAAAACCAAATGTTATGTACAGAGAGAGAGAGAGAGAGAGAGAGAGAGAGAGAGAGAGAGAG
>JACEEZ010008518.1:160000-177500 GCA_016584305.1 Chionoecetes opilio | reverse complement strand
AGAGAGAGAGAGAGAGAGAGAGAGAGAGAGAGAGAGAGGGGGGGGGTGACGGAGAGAGGGGGAAGGGAGAGGAAGGGAGAGGAAGGGAGAGAAGAACGTAAGTAGGAAGGGAGGAAAATGGGTGAAGAAAATGAAAGGGAGAGAAAGGGAGAGAGTGGGAGAGAAAGGGAGAGGAAGGGAGAGGAAGGGAGAGAAAGGGAGAGAAAGGGAGAGAAAGGGAGAGAAGTGAGAGAAAGGGAGAGAAAGGGAGAGAAGTGAGAGGAAGGGAGAGAAAGGGAGAGAAAGGGAGAGGAAGGGAGAGGAAGGGAGAGAAAGGGAGAGAAATGGTTGAGGAGTATTAGTGAAGAGAGAGGAAAAGGGGTCAATTAAAGAGTTGAGAGAGAGAGAGAGAGAGAGAGAGAGAGAGAGAGAGAGAGAGAGAGAGAGAGAGAGAGAGAGAGAGAGAGAGAGAATGTGGGGGGTATAAAGAAGTTAAGAATACGACTGTGTCCAAATTTGGCGCGAAAAAACTAGGAAAAAACTAGGAAATAGAAGGGGCAAAGTCTACGCTTCAGGCTAACACTATATCATTAACCCTATATCAACACATCACTATAACCTTTCCTCCTCTTTGAAGGCACGTAGGAGCGAAAATAACACTGAAAACGACGAAATGTGACCAGAAATAATAACACACAAAACACCTCAAGGCTGCTCGTCAACCCTGAAAATACTGCCAAAAGAATAACACGAGAAAAAAAAACGCTGGCGGTGCTGTTGATGCTGCTCTCGTGTGTCCGGCCATGTAGATACCAAGCGTCAGGAGGTGGTTTGCTGGCACTTATTCAGAGACACTAGTAGATACCAAGCGTCAGGAGGTGGTGGTTTGCTAGTACTTATTCAGAGACACTAGTAGATACCAAGCGTCAGGAGGTGGTGGTTTGCTGGCACTTATTCAGAGACACTAGTAGATACCAAGCGTCAGGAGGAGGTGGTTTGCTAGTACTTATTCAGAGACACTAGTAGATACCAAGCGTCAGGAGGTGGTGGTTTGCTGGCACTTATTCAGAGACACTAGTAGATACCAAGCGTCAGGAGGTGGTGGTTTGCTGGCACTTATTCAGAGACACTAGTAGATACCAAGCGTCAGGAGGTGGTGGTTTGCTGTCACTTATTCAGAGACACTAGTAGATACCAAGCGTCAGGAGGTGGTGGTTTGCTAGTACTTATTATGAGACACTAGTAGATACCAAGCGTCAGGAGGTGGTGGTTTGCTAGTACTTATATACAGAGACACTAGTAGATACCAAGCGTCAGGAGGTGGTGGTTTGCTAGTACTTATATTCAGAGACACTAGTAGATACCAAGCGTCAGGAGGTGGTGGTTTGCTAGTACATATATACAGAGACACTAGTAGATACCAAGCGTCAGGAGGTGGTGGTTTGCTAGTACTTATTAGAGACACTAGTAGATACCAAGCGTCAGGAGGTGGTGGTTTGCTAGTACTTATATACAGAGACACTAGTAGATACCAAGCGTCAGGAGGTGGTGGTTTGCTAGTACTTTATATTCAAGAGACACTAGTAGATACCAAGCGTCAGGAGGTGGTGTTTGCTAGTACTTATTATGAGACACTAGTAGATACAAGCGTCAGGAGGTGGTGGTTTGCTAGTACTTATATACAGAGACACTAGTAGATACCAAGCGTCAGGAGGTGGTGGTTTGCTAGTACTTATATTCAGAGACATAGTAGATACCAAGCGTCAGGAGGTGTGGTTTGCTAGTACTTATATACAGAGACACTAGTAGATACCAAGCGTCAGGAGGTGGTGGTTTGCTAGTACTATTATACAGAGACACTAGTAGATACCAGCGTCAGGAGGTGGTGGTTTGCTAGTACTTATATGAGACACTGTAGATACCAAGCGTCAGGAGGTGTGGTTTGCTAGTACTATATTCAGAGACACTGTAGATACCAAGCGTCAGGAGTGGTGGTTTGCTAGTACTATATCAGAGACACTAGTAGATACCAAGCGTCAGGAGGTGGCTTGCAGGTACAGTACCAAGCGTCAGAGAGTGTCAAGGGAGGGGGGGGGGAGGAGAGGAGAGGGAGGCAGGAATCGAGCCTTGTTCAACGTGTGTGTGTGTGTGTGTGTGTGTGTGTGTGTGTGTGTGTGTGTGTGTGTGTTGTGTGTGTGTGTGTGTGTGTGTGTGTGTGTGTTCTTCCTATGTATAATCCTTCTCATCATCCTCCATCCTCACTACCGCCACATATAATATCCAAAAATCCTAACCCCATCCCCTCTCTCTCTCTCTCTCTCTCTCTTCTCTCTCTCTCCTCTCTCTCTCTCTCTCTCTCTCTCTCTCTCTCTCTACCATTTCTCCTTCCATCCTTCCTCTCTCACAATTTTCCTCCTATCCATCCCTTCCTTCCCACTTTCTTTCCTTCCCTCCTTCCTTCCTTCCTTCCCATCTTCCTTCCTTCCTTCCTTCCTTCCCTCCTTCCTTCCCACCTTCCTTCCTTCCTTTCTTACTTACCACCTTCCTTCCTTCCTTAACACCTTCCTTCCCTCCTTCCTTCCTTCCCACCTTCCTTCCTTCCTTCCTTCCCTCGTTCGTTCAGGGTAATTAATCAGCATTTTCTTCTTCTCCCTTGGTTTGTAATTACTTCTCCAATCAGGGCGAGACAGGACAAGGCATCGTTATGATTGATATTAATTGGTTAGCTTCAATTAGGCCATTATTGCTACCATTATCATCATCATCATCATTGTAATTGTCATCATTATTAATGTTTCAACCTTCATTTTCTATCCTGTCATCATCCTCTGTATCATTATTAGTTTTTTTTTTTTTTTTTTTTTTTTTTTTTTTTTTTTTTTTTTTTTTTTTTTTTTTTTTTTTTTTTTTTTTTTTTACATCTGTGCCTATAGCGCCTGTAGGCAGTGGTGACCCAGGGCTCGGATGGTAGGCTCTGGAGGTTCACTTGAGGGTTCTGATGGTTGGTCCTCGCCCGTTGGTGGCGCAGGCAGGATTCTTATAGTGACGCCTGTGAGGGTCATGCCGCCCCCCTGTGTCCTCCGATGCACTCGCAGTCGAAGGTAGAGTTGATGGGCAGGGCATGTGGGTGTTCTTAGGCCACTCGACGGTGCAGAAAGGTTTTGGGTCTCTTCGGGGATCGAACTCGGGTCACCCAGAACGCCAGTCGGAGACTCTAACCGCTCCGCTACCGCCTCCCCCTAATTATGTCATTGTTGCTATCATTATCATCATCATCATTGTAATTGTCATCATTATTACTGTTTTATTCTTCATTCTCATTCCTATCCTCATCTCCCTCCTCCTCCTCATTATCATCATTATATTTACATCATCATTACCATTACTCCTATCATTATCATCATCATTGTAATTGTTATCATTATTACTATTTCATCCTTCATTTTCCATCCTATCCTCATCATCTTCCTTCTCTTCCTCCTCCTTATCATTATTATCATCACATCACCATCATCACCACCACCATCATCATCATTGTCATCATTACTATATTATCCTCCACTCTCATTCCTGCCCTCATCTCCTCCTCCTCCTCCTCCTCCTCCTCCTCCTCCTCCTCCTCCTCCTCCTCCTCCTCCTTCCTTTTACGTAGGAGCCTTCTACTTTCCTATCCTTTCTCTCTTAATCTAGTTAGTGTAGTGTAGTGAAGTCAAACAGCCATGTAAGGACCTAATGGTAGGTTGCTGTTTGTGTTTCCTTTGTATTCCTTTGTATTCCTCCTCCTCCTCCTTATCATTATTATCTTCCACTCACCACCACAATCACCACTATTATCACCACCACAATCACCACCATCACCACCACCATCACCAAACACTATGAATCAAGGCTAGAAGGTCGTGGAAATGGGGCTTTAATTAACTGTTCTGGTTATTGCAACGCTTACAGGAGGAGGAGGAGGAGGAGGAGGAGGAGGAGGAGGAGGAGAAGGAGGAGGAGGAGGAGGGGGAGGAGGTGGAGGAGGAGGAGGAGGAGGAGGAGGAACACAAAGGAACACAAAAGGAAGACTAACAGTAACAGAGGAGGAGGAGTATGAAGAGGAGGAGGAGGAGGAGGAGGAGGAGGAGGAGGAGGAGGAGGAGGAGGAGGAGGAGGAGGAGGAGGAGGGGGAGGAGGAGGAGGAGGAGTATGAAGAGGAGGAGTATGAAGAGGAGGAGGAGTATGAGGAGGAGGAGGAGGAGGAGGAGGAGGAGAAGGAGGAGGAAGAGGAAGAGGAGGAGCAGGAGGAGGAGGAGGAGGAGGAAGAGAAACTTTGCGTGACCGTGAGATGAAGGTAGAAGTAAATAAAATATAAAACTTTTGCTTGTTGATAGTGCGACGAAAAACTAAAAGCAAAAAAAAAGGACACGAAGAAAAAGAAATGTAGTAAAAGCGACGGCTAGAGGACGCTGCTCAAACTATGAAGAAATAAGACGTTGCAATATATAAAAAAGTGAATCAAAAGAAAAGAAATATGTAGGAAAAGAGAGATAGAGAGAGAGGATGCTGAAAGAAATTAAATAGAAGAGGTTGAAATATTGAAGGAAAAAAAAAATAATAATAATAATATATACATAGTTGAAAAAGTTGAAATATTGAAGGAAAAAAAAAAAAAATAATAATAATAATATATATATAGTTGAAAAAGTTTAAATATAAGAGGTTGAAATATTGAAGGAAAATAATAATAATAATAATAATATATACATAGGTGAAAAAGTTTAAATATAAGAGGTTGAAATATTGAAGGAAAATAATAATAATAATAATAATATATATATAGTTGAAAAAGTTGAAATATAAGAGGTTGAAATATTGAAGGAAAAAAAAAAAAAAAATAATAATATATATAGTTGAAAAAGTTGAAATATAAGAGGTTGAAATATTGAAGGGAAAAAAAAAAATATATATATACATAGTTGAAAAAGTTGAAATATAAGAGGTTGAAATATTGAAGGAAAAAAAAAAAATAATAATATATATATAGTTGAAAAAGTTGAAATATAAGAGGTTGAAATATTGAAGGAAAAAAAAAAAAATAATAATAATATATACATAGTTGAAAAAGTTTAAATATAAGAGATTGAAATATTGAAGGAAAAAAAAAAAAAAATAATAATATATATATAGTTGAAAAAGTTGAAATATAAGAGGTTGAAATATTGAAGGAAAAAAAAAAAAAAATAATATATATAGAGTTGAAAAAGTTGAAATATAAGAGGTTGAAATATTGAAGGAAAAATAGATATAGAGTTGCAAAAGTTGAAATATAGAGTCAAAGGGTTACTATAGGAATCAAAAAGGGAGATAGAAAGACACAGATACGCCGAATAATTGTAAGTGAAATACGATAATTGTAACTGAGACTGTACAATATTTTTTTCCACCTATAGAGTCGAGTGTGTGTGTGTGTGTGTGTGTGTGTGTGGTGTGTGTGTGGTGTGTGTGTGTGTGTGTGTGTGTGTGTGTGTGGTGTGTGTGTGTGTGTGTGTGTGTGTGTGTGTGTGTGTGTGGTATCAAATGAGAGTGTAATCACAATCTTGTCAGGAAGCTTCTCTCATCTCCACGAAAGATCAGCGCCGTAATTACAGAATCGGGGAGAATGAGAAAGTCAGAGAGAGAGAGAGAGAGAGAGAGAGAGAGAGAGAGAGAGAGAGAGAGAGAGAGAGAGAGAGAGAGAGAGAGAGAGAGAGAGAGAGACAGAGAGAGACAGAGACAGAGACAGAGACAGAGAGAGACAACAGAGAGAGAGAGAGAGACACACACACACACACACACACACACACACACATGTCCTAGAAACAATGTCAGAGAGAGAAAGAAAGTGGGAGAAAGTGAGAGAAAGACACACACACACACACACACACACACACACACACACACTGATCCCGACAGACAGGTGACAAAAACAAAGAACTTCAAAATAAAAGACTACATGTCATTCAATAAATACATTACAGTGTTATATTTTTATCAATGTTTTATCTATGTTTTATTATATCTATTTTTATCAATGTTTTATCTATGTTTTATTATATCTATTTTTATCAATGTTTTATCTATGTTTTATTATATCTATTTTTATCAATGTTTTATCTATGTTTTATTATATCTATTTTTATCGATTTTTTATCATTAGTTTTAATTATTATTATTTTTGTATCGCTATTTATTTATATTTATATTATTTGTTTATTTCAATTTTTATCTCAAGCTTCATTTATGCTTTTTATCTCTATTTTTATCTCTATTTTCTATCTATGTGTGTGTGTGTGTATGTGTATGTGTATGTGTATGTGTGTGTGTGTGTGTGTGTGTGTATGTATGTGTATGTGTGTGTGTGTGTTTCTCTCTCTCTTTGTTATAAGGTGCTATAATGACATGGTATAATTGAGCATAGGTAGTTAGTATTCAGTGGTTAGTGGTTCGAGGCCCGTTAACGATCGAACGAAGGACACACGTTGGGCCGGATAGCGAGCGGCGTCAGCCGGGTTGACTGGAGGAGTGGCGGGAATAGTGTGAGCTTGGATGTGGTGTTGGTGGTTGACATCTGAGAGGAAGGGTAGCTGGGTGAAAAAGGTGATAGTATTGTAAATCTACCCTTGTTCCCCTTTTGTACGTTATATACCTTTAATCCAGTATTAGCGCTATTCACCTCTCGTCAGAATAAGGGAGATAAGTTCGTATAAACAAAAATATAGTACCACTCTTAGAAAAAAAGGGTAGGAAAAGGGTAGAAAAAGGGTGTTTATAGTGATGAAATATGACTTTTCTACCTTTACAAATATACCCTTTTGCAACCCTAAATATACCCTTTTCAAACCCCAAATGTACCCTTTCTCATCCCTCTCGTCTAAAAAGGGTAGATAAAGGGTAGATGAAGGGTATAATCAGCAGCATCTACCCTCCAGCCTGGACATAGGGTATAAAAAGGGTAGTGATGGTGCGATGTAACAATTCTACCCTTAATATACCCCTTATTTCTGAGTGTGTAGCGGGCACATACACTCCAGAAATAAGGGGATATTTTCTATAAAAACAAATCGGTCGAGTACAAACAAACGGTCATTTCTTGTATAGTATTAACGAAGGCAAGAAGGTTATTACTGGTGCATACGTGAGGCAATAGTCCTTTACACGTGTCACCTTGTCGGGCCTTCACTAAACTGTATCAAAAAGAAATCATTGAAATATAACAAGATGTGATAGTACACTCTCAGAAATGGGGGGTACATTAAGGGTCGAATTGTTACATCGCACCATCACTACCCTTTTTAAACCCTATGTCCAGGCTGGAGGGTAGATGCTGCCGATTATACCCTTCATCTACCCTTTATCTACCCGTATTAGACGAGAGGGTTGCAAAAGGGTATATTTGCGTCGATCCGAAAGGGTATATTTGTAAGGGTAGAAAAAGGGTAGCAGTATTTCATCACTACAAATACCCTTTTTCTACCCTTTTTTTCTAGGTATAGACAGAGTTGGTGGGTGAATGGGTGAATGGCTGGGTGACTTGTTGTAGTTAGGTATTAACCCCTTCACGCCCAGATCTTTCCTTTGCTATATAAAACAGTCTGCCGTAATTTCGTAATTAGGGGGATATAGGTATACCGACCGATACCGGTATCTTAACTGATACCGGTGTGAAGACGTACCGGTATTATTCCCGAAAACCGGTATCGGCAATGCCGGTATTTTGTGATGCCGCACAACCCTACATAAGCCCGTGACGTCACAGGCACAGCGCCTTGCCGACAGCAGCCAGGCCCCTTTTCCCTTCATTAATCTTATAACATCAAATAATGAATAAATCAACACGGATAAAGTAAAATAATGATAAATAGGACACAATAAGCCTCAAAAACAATGAAATCACGAAGAAATAATGAAATAACCTGTATCAAAAGATGGCCGAAAAAGCCTCAAATTTACCACTACCAAAATCGTCTTTTTAACGCAGCTCTTATAATTCATGAAAAAATATGTGCAAATAGTGTGATGATGAGTGCATCTTATAAACACTAACAGATCCGAGTTTGGTGTTGAAACAGAGGAGCAAAATATGTTTTATTTTTTCGATAATTTGACCCTTTCAACCACTCAGTCAGCTGTATTATTCCACTAAACACGTCAAAAACCCGTCACTAGACACACACAAACACACCGCGACTGTAGGGATGGCTAAGGGGACACAAATAACCTCACCGCTCAAGTAGTTGAGAGACTAAGGTACAGTAAAAATATAAACAAACCCACACTCAAAACTATAAAACAAAATATAGCCACCAAGCGAAAGAATAATACATAAAACGATGCGGAAATATCGAAATATATTAAAATACACAAGAATCCCCCTCCATATGATGTAGAAAAAGAATTATCAACAAAATATCAGTAATATGTACGGTATTACTAAATGATTGAATCGTATTTCTTTAACGAAGGCCTTAAATATCGGAGACTTTATATAGGAAGTCATACACGAAGCTGGGGATTTCAATATGGCTATACAATCCATAATCAGTCCACGAATAAAAAAGTGGGTATTAGTTATAAATACGTAACGGCACCTCGTAACCTAGCGGAGAGGCAGGATTCCCTTCAGCCAATCAGCGGCCTTGCTCTGGTCTCAGCCAATCAGCGTTCAGTAACCAGCTGGGCGGCCATGTTTACTAGTAATCCCGGATATACAGACGTATTTACTCGTAAATAAGATTAATTTTACCCTTAAATACCTTATTTATGGCATATTAGTGATGCTAAGAGTATTCTTAGTGATACATACAGGTGGGACGATCATAATTACCGCCATATTAGCCTTTCATCGTCAAATTCTCACCTGAAATACATGACTGATCTTACTTTTAGGCCGCTAATGGTATATTATGACGTGTTTTCGGTAAGTGTCTTCCGCTGAATACTACACAGAAGTACCCAGGGTATACCTTGATGCGCTGATCCTAGGTTCGAGTCCAGCGTGCCCGAGATTGGCTTGTTATGGACCACTATGGCCCGCGCCGTATCTGTTGCCGTCTGCACACCACTACCACAATCACCACTACTACCACTACACTGTCGTATGGCTGGGTGGATGAGGCGAGGTGTAGTAGTAGTGTAGAGTAGGTGGGCAGGTGGGTTGGTGGGTGACTATGTGGGTAACAGCTGGCGTATATAAGAATCTTAATACGTGTGATATCAGATGCGTTATATCTTAGCATAGTCAACGATATCACTAAATAACTGATACATATCTTAAAATATTTGATAATTTTCCCTTGCTGTTTTCAAATCTTAAATCGTTGCAGGAATAAAAGTCAATATTTGTTTCAATATTACGACTTGGCAACACGTAATCTAGACTCCAGGACTCCCGCCATTTTCTCAGGAGCCAATCAGCGGTCTTCTTTCCGCCAGTTTCTCAGCAGCCAATCAGCGTTGAGGAATCGGCCAGTGGACCCTGTCTCCCTTTACCTTTGATATCGAGACATATTTAGTGCTTTGAAGGGAAAATAAGTTAAATTTTATCATTGAAATACCTTTTTATGGCCTATTCGTGATACTAAGAGTATAAAGGGCGATGGTACACTCTAGAAATAAGGGGTATATTAAGGGTAGAATTGTTACATCGCACCATCACTACCCTTTTTATACCCTATGTCCAGGCTGGAGGGTAGATGCTGCCGATTATACCCTTCATCTACCCTTTATCTACCCTTTTTAGACGAGAGGCTTGAGAAAGGGTATATTTGGGGTTGGAAAAGGGTATATTTAGGGTTGCAAAAGGGTATATTTGTAAGGGTAGAAAAAGGGTAGCAGTATTTCATCACTACAAACACCCTTTTCCTACCCTTCTTTTCTAAGAGTGTAAGGTGCGGCGATCTAGTGTTGTTACTCGTAAAACCGCTATAACTCGTGTTACTATTGGTGTTATTTAGTGTTTGTGTTGTGTTATATACACGTGAGGGTGTGTGAAAGGCCCTAAATATGCCATTCCAGCCGTGGATGCCGAGAGGAGGAAGAAATTGTAAGCATAAACCCGGATTTTGACCCAAGATACCTAGGATTAATATCGTCTATCTATAAGTATATTTAAGGTATATGTGGATAATAATGTATAATAATGGATGCCGAGAAGAGGAAGAAATGTAAGCCTGATTTATTATATCCCTATTAATCTATTTTTTCATTATTTATATTTCTTTATTTTATCTATTTTATTTTCATCCTCTATTTCTGTATTATCTTTTTTTCTCTATTATTTTATCTCTATTTTTATTATTAATTCTCTATTCTTATCTATTCCAGCTTCAAATATATTCTCTCTCTCTCTCTCTCTCTCTCTCTCTCTCTCTCTCTCTCTCTCTCTCTCTCTCTCTCTCTCTCTCTCTCTCTCGGCTATATCTGCAGCATTCTTCTCTCTCTCTCTCTCTCTCTCCTCTCTCTCTCTCTCTCTCTCTCTCTCTCTCTCTCTCTCTCTCTCTCTCTCTCTCTCTCTCTCTCTCTCTCTCTGGCTATATCTGCAGCATTCTCTCGTCCTCCCGGCGCCTCAACCACCGCCATATCATTACTGTATCCAATACTCATGTTAAGTATCGGGACCCCTTTCACACCCCTGGCTTCCCTACATAAAGAGTCCATCGGTATTATGCGTCGCTTCGGTTCCCGCCCTGCTAAACACTAATACCCGCTTATGTCCTGTGCGTGTAGTGATTGTGTTGTAATTGCGTTCACATTACCTTTTAATTGTTCTCTTATATAGTATAGTAAATATAATGGATAGTAAAATATATAGTATGTAGATAGTATAAAGTAAAAAAAAAAGAAGCCTAAATGATAATATATTTCCACTTCTGCTTAAAAAATGGCCTTACTGCATAACACTAATAGTCAGTCGCTTGTTATGTCCTGTGCTGTGATTGTTACGCGTTCTAATTGCGTTCTCTTTACTGCTTCACTGTTCTCTTAACGCGTATGCATGCTTAAAGAAATAGCCTTCCTGCTAAACACTAATAGCCGCTTGTTATGTCCTGTGCTGTTATTGTTAAGTGTTGTAATTGCGTCTCTTTGCCTCCTCAATGGTATCCCAACGCGTGTGTACTTAAAGTCTGAATTTTTTTTTTTTCTTTTAGTTAAAAAAGCAAAGCCTGAATCAGCCTTTTTCTTGTGGTTAAAAAAGCAAAGCCTGAATCAGCCTTTTTCTTGTGGTTAAGAAAGCAAAGCCTGAATCAGCCTTTTTCTTGTGGTTAAAAAAGCAAAGCCTGAATCAGCCTTTTTCTTGTGGTTAAAAAAGCAAAGCCTGAATCAGCCTTTTTCTTGTGGTTAAAAAAGCAAAGCCTGAATCAGCCTTTTTCTTGTGGTTAAAAAGCAAAGCCTGAATCAGCCTTTTTCTTGTGGTTAAAAAAGCAAAGCCTGAACAGCCTTTTTCTTGTGGTTAAAAAAGCAAAGCCTGAATCAGCCTTTTTCTTGTGGTTAAAAAAGCAAAGCCTGAATCAACCTTTTTCTTGTGGTCAAAAAAGCAAAGCCTGAATCAGCCTTTTTCTTGTGGTCAAAAAGCAAAGCCTGAATCAACCTTTTTCTTGTGGTTAAAAAAGCAGTCTTAATTAACAATGTTCTTGTGGTTAACCCCTTCACGCCCAGGTCTTTCCTTTGCTATAAAAATTGTCTGTTGTTCAGCCATAAAATTACAAAATGTAACTGAATATACCAAATTAGCCAGTGGACAAGGATACTAAACAGGTCATATCTATAAAATATATGATATATTCAGTAAAAATCGTCTAATGGTACCCAAATTGCAATGGAAATTACGTTATGGGTCTCAAGGGGTTAAAAAAGCAAAGCCTGAAACAGCATTTTTCTTATAGTTAAAAAGCAAAGCCTTAAACAGCATTTTTCTTATAGTTAAAAAGCAAAGCCTGAAACAGCATTTTTCTTAGTTGAAAAGCAAAGCCTGAATCAGCATTTTTCTTAGTTAAAAAAGCAAAGCCTGAATCAGCTTTTTTCTTAGTTAAAAAGCAAAGCCTGAATCAGCATTTTTCTTAGTTAAAAAGCAAAGCCTGAATCAGCATTTTTCTTAGTTAAAAAGCAAAGCCTGAATCAGCATTTTTCTTAGTTAAAAAGCAAAGCCTGAATCAGCATTTTTCTTAGTTAAAAAAGCAAAGCCTGAATCAGCATTTTTCTTAGTTAAAAAGCAAAGCCTGAATCAGCATTTTTCTTGGTTAAAAAAGCAAAGCCTGAATCAGCATTTTTCTTAGTTAAAAAAGCAAAGCCTGAATCAGCATTTTTCTTAGTTAAAAAGCAAAGCCTGAATCAGCATTTTTCTTAGTTAAAGCAAAGCCTAATCAGCATTTTTCTAGTTAAAGCAAATGACACTTTTTTTAGTTAAAAAGCAAAGCCTGAATCAGCATTTTTCTTAGTTAAAAAGCAAAGCCTGAATCAGCATTTTTCTTAGTTAAAAAGCAAAGCCTGAATCAGCATTTTTCTTAGTTAAAAAGCAAAGCCTGAATCAGCATTTTTCTTAGTTAAAAAGCAAAGCCTGAATCAGCATTTTTCTTAGTTAAAAAGCAAAGCCTGAATCAGCATTTTTCTTAGTTAAAAAGCAAAGCCTGAATCAGCATTTTTCTTAGTTAAAAAGCAAAGCCTGAATCAGCATTTTTCTTAGTTAAAAAGCAAAGCCTGAATCAGCATTTTTCTTAGTTAAGAAGCAAAGCCTGAATCAGCATTTTTCTTAGTTAAGAAGCAAAGCCTGAATCAGCATTTTTCTTAGTTAAGAAGCAAAGCCTGAATCAGCATTTTTCTTAGTTAAAAAGCAAAGCCTGAATCAGCATTTTTCTTAGTTAAGAAGCAAAGCCTGAATCAGCATTTTTCTATCTTTTGTTCATAACATATTTCTGCCTCACGAGTCTTAAAGTAATATTAAACTTTATTTTCGCGGATAAACATTTTAGTAATAACAAATCTCTCTTATGAAATTTTATTAAACTTTTCAACACTTCTTTCCACAGCTCGCCTTTAACGCGTTTTCATAATACTTCTATGCATGACCTGGGCTGGTGGGTGGGTGAGTGGGTGGGCAGGTGGGTGGCTGGGTGGGTGACTAGGTGGGTAACAGCTGGCGTATATAAGAATTTAAACACGTGTGATATTAGATGCGTTATATCTTAGCATAGTCAACGATATCACTAAAAAAACATTGATACACATCTTAAAATATTTGATCATTTTCCCTTCTTGGTTATATCAGGAGCAATATTCCTTTACCAATCCCTTACCAATCATTACAGATCCCAGTACCGTCCCTGATCTATCCTTGGTTATATCAGGAGCAATATTACCTTACCAATCATTACAGACCACCAGTACCGTCCCTGATCTATCCTTGGTTATATCAGGGGCTATATTCCTTTACCAATCTCTTACCAATCCCTACAGACCCCAGTACCGTCCATTGATCTATTCTAGGTAATATCAGGAGCTATATTCCTTTACCTATCCCTTACCAATCGTTATAGACCACCAGTACCGTCCCTGATCTATTCTAGGTAATATCAGGGGCTATATTCCTTTACCTATCCCTTACCAATCGTTATAGACCACCAGTACCGTCCCTGATCTATTCTAGGTAATATCAGGGGCTATATTCCTTTACCTATCCCTTACCAATCGTTATAGACCACCAGTACCGTCCCTGATCTATCCTTGGTTATATCAGGAGCTATATTCCTTCACCTATCCCTTACCAATCATTACAGACCCCAGTACCGTCCCTGATCTATCCTTGGTTATATCAGGAGCCATATTCCTTCACCTATCCCTTACCAATCGTTATAGACCCCAGTACCGTCCCTGATCTATCCTTGGTTATATCAGGAGCTATATTCCTTCACCTATCCCTTACCAATCGTTATAGACCACCAGTACCGTCCCTGATCTATCCTTGGTTATATCAGGGGCTATATTCCTTTACCTATCCCTTACCAATCGTTATAGACCACCAGTACCGTCCCTGATCTATCCTTGGTTATATCAGGAGCTATATTCCTTTACCTATCCCTTACCAATCGTTACAGACCACCAGTACCGTCCCTGATCTATCCTTGGTTATATCAGGAGCTATATTCCTTCACCTATCCCTTACCAATCGTTATAGACCACCAGTACCGTCCCTGATCTATCCTTGGTTATATCAGGAGCTATATTCCTTTACCAATCTCTTACCAATCATTACAGACCCCAGTACCGTCCCTGATCTATCCTTGGTTATATCAGGAGCAATATTCCTTTACCAATCCCTTACCAATCGTTATAGACCACAGTACCGTCCCTGATCTATCCTTGGTTATATCAGGAGCAATATTCCTTTACCTATCCCTTACCAATCGCTACAGACCACCAGTACCGTCCCTGATCTATCCTTGGTTATATCAGGAGCTATATTCCTTCACCTATCCCTTACCAATCATTACAGACCCCAGTATCGTCCCTGATCTATCCTTGGTTATATCAGGAGCTATATTCCTTTACCTATCCCTTACCAATCATTACAGACCCCAGTATCGTCCCTGATCTATCCTTGGTTATATCAGGAGCTATATTCCTTTACCAATCTCTTACCAATCATTACAGACCCCAGTATCGTCCCTGATCTATCCTTGGTTATATCAGGAGCTATATTCCTTCACCTATCCCTTACCAATCATTACAGACCCCAGTATCGTCCCTGATCTATCCTTGGTTATATCAGGAGCTATATTCCTTCACCTATCCCTTACCAATCATTACAGACCCCAGTATCGTCCCTGATCTATCCTTGGTTATATCAGGAGCTATATTCCTTTACCAATCAATCCTTTACCAATCATTCACCACTATAGTCAGACCGACTTAAACAGGCAGTCTGGGTATAGTAGGGCAGCTCAAGAATTCGCTATTGCCACATATTGAAAATAATTGATCTTAACATCTGTGACATTTGTAAAAGACGGCACAAAAGAGGTACGCGCGTTTTAATACAATAATAACGTAAATAGTTTAGAGCTGGAGGTCTCATGCGACTCCATCCAGACTGCCAGTTTAAGCCGAACTATAGTACCGTCCACTAATCTATTCTTTGTTATATCAGGAGTCGTATTCCTTCACCTATCCCTTACAAATCGTTACAGACCCCCATTACCATAATACCCCTTAATACCTCCTTAGTACCCCTTAATACCTCCTATAATACCTCCTTAGTACCCCTTAATACCTCCTATAGTACCCCTTAATACCTCCTTAGTACCCCTTAATACCTCCTATAATACCCCTTAATACCTCCTTAGTACCCCTTAATACCTCCTATAATACCCCTTAATACCTCCTATAATACCCCTTAATACCTCCTATAATATCCCTTAATACCTCCTATAATACCCCTTAATACCTCCTATAATACCTCCTATAATACCTCCTATAATACCTCCTATAATACCCTTAATACCTCCTTAGTACCCCTTAATACCTCCTATAATACCTCCTTAGTACCCCTTAATACCTCCTATAATACCCCTTAATACCTCCTATAATACCCCTTAATACCTCCTATAATACCCCTTAATACCTCCTATAATACCCCTTAATACCTCCTATAATACCCCTTAATACCTCCTATAATACCCCTTAATACCTCCTTAGTACCCCTTAATACCTCCTTAGTACCCCTTAATACCTCCTATAATACCCCTTAGTACCCCTTAATACCTCCTTAGTACCCCTTAATACCTCCTTAGTACCCCTTAATACCTCCTTAGTACCCCTTAATACCTCCTTAGTACCCCTTAATACCTCCTATAATACCCCTTAATACCTCCTTAGTACCCCTTAATACCTCCTATAATACCCCTTAATACCTCCTATAATACCCCTTAATACCTCCTTAGTACCCCCTTAATACCTCCTATAATACCCCTTAATACCTCCTATAATACCCCTTAATACCTCCTATATTACCCCTTAATACCTCCTATAATACCCCTTAATACCTCCTTAGTACCCCTTAATACTTCCTATAATACCCCTTAATACCTCCTATAATACCCCTTAATACCTCCTTAGTACCCCTTAATACCTCCTTAGTACCCTTAATACCTCCTATAATACCCCTTAATACCTCCTTAGTACCCTTAATACCTCCTATAATACCCCTTAATACCTCCTTAGTACCCCTTAATACCTCCTTAGTACCCCTTAATACCTCCTATAATACCCCTTAATACCTCCTTAGTACCCCTTAATACCTCCTATAATACCCCTTAATACCTCCTATAATACCCCTTAATACTCCTTAGTACCCCTTAATACCTCCTTAGTACCCCTTAATACCTCCTATAATACCCCTTAATACCTCCTATAATACCCCTTAATACCTCCTTAGTACCCCTTAATACCTCCTATAATACCCCTTAATACCTCCTATAATACCCCTTAATACCTCCTATAATACCCCTTAATACCTCCTATAATACCCCTTAATACCTCCTTAGTACCCTTAATACCTCCTTAGTACCTCCTTAGTACCCCTTAATACCTCCTTAGTACCCCTTAATACCTCCTTAGTACCCCTTAATACCTCCTTAGTACCCCTTAATACCTCCTTAGTACCCCTTAATACCTCCTTAGTACCCCTTAATACCTCCTTAGTACCCCTTAATACCTCCTTAGTACCCCTTAATACCTCCTATAATACCCCTTAATACCTCCTTAGTACCCCTTAATACCTCCTTAGTACCCCCTTAATACCTCCTTAGTACCCCTTAATACCTCCTTAGTACCCCTTAATACCTCCTTAGTACCCTTAATACCTCCTTAGTACCCCTTAATACCTCCTATAATACCCCTTAATACCTCCTTAGTACCCCTTAATACCTCCTATAATACCCCTTAATACCTCCTTAGTACTCCTTATACCCTTATACCCCTTAATACCTCCTTAGTACCCCTTAATACCTCCTTAGTACCCCTTAATACCTCCTTAATTTATACCTCCTATAATACCCCTTAATACCTCCTTAGTACCCCTTAATACCTCCTATAATACCCCTTAATACCTCCTTAGTACCCCTTAATACCTCCTATAATACCCCTTAATACCTCCTTATCCCTTAATACCTCCTTATACCTCCTTAAATACCCCTTAATACCTCCTTAGTACCCCTTAATACCTCCTTAGTACCCTTAATACCTCCTATAATACCCCTTAATACCTCCTTAGTACCCCTTAATACCTCCTTAGATACCCCTTAATACCTCCTTAAATACCCCTTAATACCTCCTATAATACCCCTTAATACCTCCTTAGTACCCCTTAATACCTCCTTAGTACCCCTTAATACCTCCTTAGTACCCCTTAATACCTCCTATAATACCCCTTAATACCTCCTTAGTACCCCTTAATACCTCCTATAATACCCCTTAATACCTCCTTATACCCCTTAATACCTCCTTAGTA
>JACEEZ010008518.1:150000-155000 GCA_016584305.1 Chionoecetes opilio | reverse complement strand
TATCATTTCACTCCCTCTCTCTCTGCCTATGAACAAGGTTATGAAAAACTACTATAATGCAGTATCTATATATTTCCTATCTGTATCTACTCATCTATCTATCTGATATTGACTTGCTTGTATATTCATGTATCTATTTATCTATCTTTCTAACTAACTATCTACAAATCGACATGTATCTATCACTATCTATCTTTCTAACTAACTAACTATCTACAAATCGACATGTATCTATCACTATCTTTCTAACTAACTATCTATCTACAAATCGACATGTATCTATCACTATCTATCTTTCTAGCTAACTATCTATCTACAAATCGACATGTATCTATCACTATCTTTCTAACTAACTATATCTACAAATCGACATGTATCTATCACTATCTATCTTTCCAACTAACTATCTGTATCTACAAATCGACATGTATCTATCACTATCTTTCTAACTAACTATCTATCTACAAATCGACATGTATCTATCACTATCTATCTTTCTAACTAACTAACTATATCTACAAATCGACATGTTTCTATCACTATCTATCTTTCCAACTAACTAACTATCTACAAATCGACATGTATCTATCACTATCTTTCTAACTAACTATCTATCTACAAATCGACATGTATCTATCACTATCTATCTTTCTAACTAACTATCTGTATCTACCCATCGACATGTATCTATCACTATCTATCTTTCTAACTAACTATCTGTATCTACCCATCGACATGTATCTATCACTATCTATCTTTCCAACTAACTATCTATCTACAAATCGACATGTATCTATCACTATCTATCTTTCCAACTAACTATCTATCTACAAATCGACATGTATCTATCACTATCTTTCTAACTAACTATCTATCTACAAATCGACATGTATCTATCACTATCTTTCTAACTAACTATCTATCTACAAATCGACATGTATCTATCACTATCTATCTTTCTAAATATCTATCTACAAATCGACATGTATCTATTACTATCTATCTTTCTAACTAACTATCTATCTACCCATCGACATGTATCTATTACTATCTATCTTTCTAACTAACTATCTGTATCTACCCATCGACATGTATCTATCACTATCTTGCCAACTAACTATATCTACCAATCGACATGTATCTATCACTATCTATCTTTCCAACTAACTATCTATCTACCCATCGATCAATCTTATGTTCCCCTGACTTGCTTGTATAGATATATGTCTATTATTCCATCTATTTATTGTATATGTCTATTATTCCATCTATTTATTGTATATGTCTATTATTCCATCTATTTATTGTATATGCAGAGTCCTATCAGGCCAAATGTCAGAACAGCCCATTGTTTATATTCTGGTGATACAACAAGGCTTTTCCCTCCCCTCTTTCCCTCCCCACAAACACATCAACAGTCCCTGAATAATTTGCACCACCAGTATGCATCACGTATGACTGGCGATATAGAGTAATAAGAAGAAGAAGAAGTGAGAGTGTTTGAGAGTGTTTGAGAGTGTGAGAGAGTGTGAGAGAGTGTGAGAGAGAGAGAGAGAGAGAGAGAACGTGTTTGAATGAGTTCATTAATAAGCATGTATAGCAAATGAAACTAATATTTTTTCATAACTCAAGAAAAATCGATTATCTTTAATTATGTCTCTCTCTCTCTCTCTCTCACTCACTCACTCACTCACTCACTCACTCACTCACTCACTCACTCACTCACTCACTCACTCACTCACTCACTCACTCACTCACTCACTCACTCACTCACTCACTCACTCACTCACTCACTCACTCACTCACTCACTCACTCACTCACTCACTCACTCATTCACTCTCTCACTCTCTCACTCTCTCTATCTCTATCTCAGTCATTTAAGGCGACTACTACTTCCAGCATCACTTTTATTTCTTTATCCAATCATTTCCCGAAGACAAACTACCCTAGATTCCACACACGCACACACCCACACACACACCAACACACACGCACACGCACACACACACACAGGTAAAGAGGCCAAGAGCTGTGGTCGTTAAGGTAAAGTTCAGCTATTTGAGAAGTTGGGCCATAAAAATGGGTGAGCAACTCTGCCGCTGCGTGAAGAGAGCGTCGTGTTGGTAATTGAGGAATAAACTTTGTAACAGGACGAATCGAGAAACTTTTACACAACAACGCCAGAAGGAACGGGAGGAAGAGGCGGGAGGGATATTTTCTTTGACATTTGAATACATACAATAACTAATTCGCATTTCCCTGTTTATTTCAGATGCTAAAATCAACGAAAAGCGAACCTATGAAGGAGAGAGAGAGTGAGACAAGAGAGAAATAACGTAATTTTTTAACCCCTTGAGGCCCAGAACGTATAGTCATTTCCATTGTAATATGACTACCATTAGACAATTTTCTAGTTAATATAAGCAATGTTTTATAGATATGACCTGTTTAGTACCCTTGTCCACTAACTAATTTGGTATATTAAGTTACTTTTCGTTATTTTATGGCTATTAACAGACCTATTTTTTTTTTAGCAAAGGAAAGATCTGGGCGTGAAGGGGTTAAACAGGTCGACGTAGAGCGAGGACATGGCTTGCCGGGGAGCTTGACGAGGACAGACAAAAAGACTCCGAACGAGGAAGAGAAGACACCACTCAGCCCCAGGCGAGAGAATGCATGAAGTTTGGCTGTGTGAATGTGAGAGGTTGGGGTGTTGGGAAGTATGAGGATGTATGCAAGGAATTGAATTATTATTATTTTATTTATGTTTACATCACAAGGGACTGGCCAAGGGCACAACAAAAATAGGTAACACAAAACCCGCTTAGTTGCCAGTCCCTATAAAGAAGGGGGGGTGTAAGAGGGGGGAGGGGGTTTTTGTGGAGTTTTCGTAGGGTTTTGTGGGTTTTTTTGGGGGGTGAGTTAAAATTTGTTTTAGTATATAATATGTGGGGGGGGGTTAGTGTGTGTGTGTGTGTGTGTGTGTGTGTGTGTGTGTGTGTGGTGTGGTGTGTAAAGTTCAATGGGTTTTTTTAATAGTAAATTGTTGACTTTATATTTATTTATACATATTTTTTTATGTTCGTATATTTGTGTGTTTGTTTAGTGTGTGTGTGTGTGTGTGTGTGTGTGTGTGTGTGTGTGTGTGTGTACGTTCTGAAAAAGGGATGTTAAGGGAGATAGATACATAGAAGCGGTCATTCAAGGTATAATTACAGACATTTCCCCCCTTACCTACGTCACTATGTCATGTTGTTGCTTTTTTTTGTTGCCTGTACGCCTCCGGGTGATCACAACATTATTATTATTATTATTTTCATTACCAAATTACCTTTAAAACAATACACATTAAAATCTCTACATCCATATAATAGTAATAAGTCCAGTATCCAGTAATAGTAATAATTTCGCTATATAAAGGGTATATAAGGGGTTATTTGAGGCACATTAAACCCCCCATTGGGTATACAGACATTAAACCCCCCATTGGGTATACAGACATTAACCCCCCCCTTAACCAAAAAACAAATTACCATACCATACTTCTAAACTTGTATACACTTCCTAATCTTAAAATCTCTATATCCATATGAAGTAATAGTAATAATTTCGCCATATAAAGGGTATATAAGGGGTTATTTGAGGCACATTAAACCCCCCATTGGGTATACAGACATTAAGCCCCCCCCCTTAACCAAAAAAGAATTACCATACCCCCCATATTAAACCCCCCATTGGGTATACAGACATTAACCCCCCCTTTAACCAAAAAAGAATTACCATACCCCATATTAAACTCCCCATTGGGTATACAGACATTAACCCCCCCCCCCTTAACCAAAAAAGAGTTACCATACTTCTAAACTTGTATACACTTCCTAATCTTAAAATCTCTATATCCATATGAAGTAATGGTAATAATTTCGCCATATAAAGGGTATATAAGGGGTTATTTGAGGCACATTAAACCCCCCATTGGGTATACAGACATTAACCCCGCCCCCTTAACCAAAAAAAATTACTATACTATACTTCTAAACACATCCTAATCTTAAAATCTCTATATCCATATGAAGTAATGGTAATAATTTCGCCATATAAAGGGTATATAAGGGGTTATTTGAGGCACATTAAACCCCCCATTAGATTTAGACATTAACCCCCCCCCTTAACCAAAAAAAAATTACCATACTTTCTAATAATTTCTTTCTATAATACTTTCTAATAATTTCTTTCTATAATACTTTCTAATAATTTCTTTCTATAATACTTTCTAATAATTTCTTTCTATAATACTTTCTAATAATTTCTTTCTATAATACTTTCTAATAATTTCTTTCTATAATACTTTCTAATAATTTCTTTCTATAATACTTTCTAATAATTTCTTTCTATAATACTTTCTAATAATTTCTTTCTATAATACTTTCTAATAATTTCTTTCTATAATACTTTCTAATAATTTCTTTCTATAATACTTTCTAATAATTTCTTTCTATAATACTTTCTAATAATTTCTTTCTATAATACTTTCTAATAATTTCTTTCTATAATACTTTCTAATAATTTCTTTCTATAATACTTTCTAATAATTTCTTTCTATAATAATTTCTAATAATTTCTTTCTATAATAATTTCTAATAATTTCTTTCTATAATACTTTCTAATAATTTCTTTCTATAATACTTTCTAATAATTTCTTTCTATAATACTTTCTAATAATTTCTTTCTATAATACTTTCTAATAATTTCTTTCTATAATACTTTCTAATAATTTCTTTCTATAATACTTTCTAATCATTTCTTTCTATAATACTTTCTAATCATTTCTTTCTATAATACTTTCTAATCATTTCTTTCTATAATACTTTCTAATCATTTCTTTCTATAATACTTTCTAATCATTTCTTTCTATAATACTTTCTAATCATTTCTTTCTATAATACTTTCTAATAATTTCTTTCTATAATACTTTCTAATCATTTCTTTCTATAATACT
>JACEEZ010008518.1:135000-145000 GCA_016584305.1 Chionoecetes opilio | reverse complement strand
TTAAGGGTCGAATTGTTACATCGCACCATCACTACCCTTTTTAAACCCTATGTCCAGGCTGGAGGGTAGATGCTGCCGATTATACCCTTCATCTACCCTTTATCTACCCTTTTTAGACGAGAGGGTTGGGAAAGGGTATATTTGCGTCGCTCCGAAAGGATATATTTGTAAGGGTAGAAAAAGGGTAGCAGTATTTCATCACTACAAATACCCTTTTTCTACCCTTTTCCTACCCTTTTTTTCTAAGAGTGTAGGTATTTAACCCCTTCACGCCCAGATCTTTCCTTTGCTATATAAAATCGTCTGTTGTGGAGCCATAAAATAACGAAAAGTAACTGAATATACCAAATTAGTTAGTGGACGAGGATACTAAACAGGTCATATCTATAAAATACTGCTTATAGTCACTTAAAATTGCCTTATGGTACCCAAATTACAATGGAAATTACGTTCTGGGTCACAAGGGGTTAAGTTAAGTTCATTTCCTCATGTACATTATTCCTTCTCTACATTATTTACTCTGTCGCTGTTCTTATCATACATTACACTCTCTCTCTCCTCGTCTCACTCTCTCACCTCTCGTCTCTCAATCTCTCTCGATTCCTCTCTCTCCTTCTTCTCTCCTCTCTCTCTCTCTCTCTCTCTCTCTCTCTCTCTCCTATTGTCGCTTATTTTAGCCAGTGAGAGAGAGAGAGTCAGAGAGAGAGAGAGTCAGAGAGAGAGAGTCAGAGAGAGAGAGAGTCAGAGAGAGAGAGTCAGAGAGAGAGAGTCAGAGAGAGAGAGTCAGAGAGAGAGAGTCAGAGAGAGTCAGAGAGAGAGAGAGTCAGAGAGAGAGAGAGTCAGAGAGAGAGAGTCAGAGAGAGAGAGTCAGAGAGAGAGAGTCAGAGAGAGAGGGAGTCAGAGAGAGTCAGTCAGAGAGAGAGTCAGAGAGAGAGAGTCAAGAGAGAGAGAGTCAGAGAGAGAGTCAGAATGAGAGAGAGAGAGAGAGAGAAGTCAGGTGTTGTGGGACGGCGGGAGTATAGCACCCTGTACTACCTATGAATATTATGCTGTTATTATTTTCTTTGCAATATGCCTTCGGGTGAAAATAAAATTATTATTATTATTCCGTCTTTGTATGAGCGAATGTACCTCATTAACCTTCCTCGTTACCATGCCCCAGGTGAAGCATCAAGGCCTCACGCGCGTCACCCGTACACTCTTAGAAAAAAAGGGTAGGAAAAGGGTAGAAAAAGGGTGTTTGTAGTGATGAAATACTGCTACCCTTTTTCTACTTTTACAAATATACCCTTTTGTAACCCTAAATATACCCTTTCTCAACCCTCTCGTCTAAAAAGGGTAGATAAAGGGTAGATGAAGGGTATAATCGGCAGCATCTACCCTCCAGCCTGGACATAGGGTATAAAAAGGGTAGTGATGGTGCGATGTAACAATTCTACCCTTAATATACCCCCCATTTCTGAGTGTACCAGCCACCCACTGATGACACGCACAAGGCTGCTGATGCCGATAGTACTAGTTTCCAATACGGTGGCACGAGGCGAGGCGAGGCGAGGCGAGGCGAGGTGAGGTGAGGTGAGGTGAGGTGAGGCGGGGCGAGGCGAGGTGAGGTGAGGCGAGGTGAGGCGCAGCGAGACCCCAGCTATGCGAGGGCAGGTTACATGTTCCCGTTCTCTATGTGTGTGTATGTCGAAAATCTATCTTTTTATTATGGTCAAAATGCAGTAAGGAAGCCACGCCCCCTGCCTCCCCTGCTATTCTACGGGGCAGCTAATTGGTGCACTCCTCGTATCATCACTACCAATCACAATATCTTCACTACTTAACAGCGCGTGACCACTGCACAGAGCAATCTTCACTACAGAGGGTGACAATCAAAACTCCCTCTGTAGTGAAGATTGCTCTGTCCTGTGGTCACGCACGCGCTGTTAAGTAGTGAAGATATTGTGATGGGTAGTGATGATACGAGGAATGCACCAATCAGCTGCCCGTAGAATAGAAGGGGAGGCAGGGGGCGTGGCTTCCTTACTGCATTTTGACCATAATAACAAAAATAGACTATAGTATGTGGTTTCCGAGTGAAGACGCTTGGCTGTAGCTCCGAAACTAACCATAAGATTGTCTCCAAAATATCCCTCATTCTGTAATTCCCACGCAAAGTTATCATGAAACGATCAGGAAAACCTAACCTACCTTATCTGTAACGTAACCTAACCTACCTTATCCGTAACCTAACTTAACCTAGCTTACCTTATCCGTAACCTAACTTAACCTAACCTACCTTATCCGTAACCTAACTTAACCTAACCTGATGTGCTCAAGACACACCACACCACACACAACGCCCGACAGTTTTAAGAAGTTTTGTTAGGGAGGGAAAGGTAGGTTTTTAGTGTTTTTAGGGAGGGAAAGTAAGAATCTAAGAGTATTTAGGGAGGGGAGAGGGACACACGCACACGCACACGCACACGCACACGCACACACGCACACGCACACGCACACACTACACACACACAGGACAGATCGATAAAAAATGACACACTATCTATTCCCCGTTGCTGCAAAGAATATAATACCTTGATTTACGGACAAAAACACGCAAACTCAGGACGCATAAATGCTTAAAAAGTCGTCGGAGGAGGCGGGAGAAAAATTAGGGTCATAAATAGCCGTAAGTTCGTAAGACAAATACGCTATATTTTACGTATAACGTCCGTATTTCACGTCCTCATGACCGCGCCTGTGTGTGTGTGTGTGTGTGTGTGTGGGTGGCTCCTGATCTAATAAAAACACACTTTTGTACTCTGTTAGTATTGAAGACTCATTTATATATTACTATGGCCGCCACCACCTCTTCCTCTCCCTCTTCCTCTTCCTCTTCCTCTTCCTCTTCCTCTTCCTCTTCCTCTTCCTCTTCCTCTTCCTCTTCCTCTTCCTCTTCCTCCTCCTCCTCCTGTAAGCGTTGCAATAACCAGAACAGAACACAGACACAAAAGTGGTGTTGTAGCAGAATGTCGTCCATGCTATAGAGTGTGTCATCAAAACAACACTAGTGCCAAGATAAACACGTCCCCTGTCGCCTTATTCCTGTTATCACTTACTTAGTGGTAGTAGTAGTAGTAGTGGTAGTGGTATGTCGTCCATGCTATAGAGAGTCATCAAAACAACACTAATGCCAAGATAAACACGTCCCCTATCGCCTTATTCCTGTTATCACTTCATAACAGGCTTGTTCTACCCTGCGCGCTCTCTCTCTCTCTCCTTCATAGATTCGCTCTTTGTTGCTTTTGAGATGAAGGGATCTGAAATAAAGAGGGAAATAACACTAATATCAGAAGAAGCGTACACTATCGCCTTATTCCTGTTATCACTTACTTAGCAGTCTTTGTAGATTTCAGAAGGTCAACAATCATGTCCCTCAATAATTTTTTTTTCTAAAGGTTGTTTGTCTTGATAATGTGTTTGTTTGTTTGTTTGTTTGTTTGTTTGTGATATTGCCAGTTTTGTTGAGATTTTTTTTTGTGTGTTTTGGTCACTACACTCAAGGCTTTCTCTCTCCTGGGGGTTTTTTCTCTCTCTCCTTCATAGATTCGCTTTTGTTGATTTTAGCATCTGAAATAAAGATAAATGCGAATTAGTTATTGTATGTATTCAATTGTCAAGGCAAATATATGTATCCAAATATTATCACTCAATAACTTAACCTTCGCTACTTTCCTTAATTATCTCCTTCATAGGTTCGCTTTTCGTTGATTTTAGCATCTAAAATAAAGAGGGAAATGCGAATTAGTTATTGTATGTAATGTATTCAAATGTCAAGGCAAATATGTGTGTCCAAATATTATCACTCATAAAAATAGGCGGACTACATTTAGGTGGATTTGTAGTGACTTACTTATTTTGGCTCAAGGACTAATGCGACGGAGATGAGCACCGAGGCCACGCGTATGTCCCCATATTTACCTTTTACCTTTTCTGGAAGCTGAACTCTTTCTGGTCAAGCGTCTCACTGGATCACAAAACCTTAGTGGCTGAAACCATCGTCTCCTCATTCTCTGTTCAGGCCTGCTCACATTCCCTCGCAGAAATAAACAGGGAAATGTGAATTAGTTATTGTATGTATTCAAATATTATCACTCAATAACTTAACCTTCACTGCTTTCCTTAATCTCCTTCATATTTTCGCTTTTCGTTGATTTTAGCATCTGAAATAAAGAGGGAAATACGAATTAGTTATTGTAAGTATTTAATTGTCAAGGCAAATATATGTATCCAAATATTATCACAAAAATATAGGCAGACTACCTTAGTGGCTGAAAGCATCGTCTCCTCGTCCCTTGTTCAGTCCTGTTCACATACTTAGAAGCAGACACTGGAAAACAAAGAAAAACACACGCACACACACACACACACCACACACCCACACACACGCACACACACGCACACGCACACACACTACAAAATCGTCAGTGTCTAGAAATACTTTCGCATCACCAACGGAAATCGAACCATTTTCCTCAATAAACAAAAACAAAATTCTCGAACACGTAATAGCGCGGAAGTAAAATCATATACGATCGCGAAAACAGCCCCGCTCGTTAGTACTGGCATCGAAGCCCTGGACGATAAACCCCATGGACGGGAACAATCACAACAGTAATACATATAAGTACATTGCAAGGTTTTCCCACCTCTACCTGCGTACCCTGTCATAAACAACAGGCATTCGTCAAGGTCACTTATAGAGCTATTGTATCTAGAGCTCTGTATTAGTGACCTCAGTATTAGTATGCCTGCAGACACAGACACACACACACACACACACACCTCTACCTGCGTGTCCTGTCATAAACAACAGGCATTCGTCAAGGTCACTTATTGAGCTGTTCTATCTAGAGCTCTGTATTAGTGACCTCAGTATTAGTATGCCTGCAGACACAGACACACACACACACACACACACCTCTACCTGCGTGTCCTGTCATAAACAACAGGCATTCGTCAAGGTCACTTATCGAGCTGTTGTATCTAGAGCTCTGTATTAGTGACCTCAGTATTAGTATGCCTGCAGACACACACACACACACACACAAACACACACGACTCTACCTGCGTGCCTGAATAAACACAGGATTCGTCAAGGTCAGTTATTGAGATGTGTATCTAGAGCTGCTTGTTTAGTGACCTCGTATTAGGTATGCCTGCAACACACACACGGAACATACACACACACACTACACACACACCTTACCTGCGTGTCCTGTCAACAAAGGCATTCGTCAGGTAACTATTGAGCGTTGATTAAGTCGTATAAGGGACCTCAGTATAGTATGCCATGCAGACACACAGAGACACACAACACACAGCCAACACCTTAACATGCGTGCCCTGTAATAAAAACAACAAGGTATTCGTCAGGTAACTATCGAGCTGTTTAATCTAGAGCTCTCGTACTAGTGACCTCAGTATTAGTATGCCTGCAGACACACAGGACCCACCCCACCACACACACACACAACACCACACACACACACACACACACTACAACACACACACCTCTACCTGCGTGCCCTGTAATAAACAACAGGTATTCGTCAAGGTCACTTATCGAGCTGTTGTATCTAGAGCTCTGTATTAGTGACCTCAGTATTAGTATGCCTGCAGACACATAAACACACACACACACACACACACACACCCTACCTGCGTGTCCTGTAATAAACAACAGGTATTCGTCAAGGTCACTTATAGAGCTGTTCTATCTAGAGCTCTGTATTAGTGACCTCGGTATTAGTATGCCTGCAGACACACAGACACACACACAGACTGACAGGATCCCAGCGTCAACAAACCTTAGTGGCGACCGCATGGCAGCTGATGGGAGGATCTTGTACCTGTTGGGAGACACACATAGGCATGGCAATACAGATAGCAGGGGCGGGAAGGCGATATAGAGGGGGGCGGGAAGGCGATATATAATATAGGAGGGGCGGCCACAACGTAGAGGAGAGTAACAAGGAAACAAAGGGTATCGGAAATATGATGAAAAAAATAAGAGAAAATAATCTAAGCTGCCATAGATTGTATCCTTAACAATCTGTTGATACTTTCTTCTTCTTAAAGAGAGAGAGAGAGAGAGAGTTATGTAAGCTGCCATAGATGAATCCTTAACAATCTCTGCCTGGGTACTCTGTGTGTGCAATACTGGGGCCGCCCTAACCATCCCATCCCGCCTAGCCTTTCTGCCGCCACTACTACAAGGCTACCTATCCCGCCTAGCCTTTCTGCCGCCACTACTACAAGGCTACAACAGGGCATCATCTAAATAGCAGTACTTTTTTACTTTTTTTTTTTACATCACAAAGGACTGGCCAAGGGCTCGACAAGAGGTAACACAAAGCCCACTTAGTTGCCAGTCCCTATAAAGAAGACAGTAAGAGAATAAAAAAGGGGGGTGGGACATTTTAGTTCGGGAGGTGTCTTGTTACTCCTCTCTTGAAAAGATTTAAGTCATAGGAAGGTGGGAAAATTGAAACAGGAAGAGAGTTCCAGAGTTTAGCAGTGAAAGGGACGAAAGAGTAAAGATACTGATGAACTGATTATTGACTTAATACTACTGCTACCTAGATCATGCAACAGGGAACCAGCATTTACCATTCGTTGACTTCTGGCCAGGGTGGTGGTGGTGGTGGTGGTGCTCAGGTCGCCGTGTACACCCACAGCGACATTTTTTTACGGCGTTTTTTATGCTTCAACGGCATTTTTATGCTTTCAACGGCATTTTATAATGCTTCAACGGCATTTTTATGCTTTCAACGGCATTTTATAATGCATCAACGGCATTTTTTATGCTTTCAACGGCATTTTTATGCTTTCAACGGCATTTTATAATGCATCAACGGCATTTTTTATGCTTTCAACGGCATTTTGTAATGCTTCAACGGCATTTTTTATGCTTTCAACGGCATTTTATAATGCATCAACGGCATTTTTTATGCTTTCAACGGCATTTTGTAATGCTTCAACGGCATTTTTTATGCTTTCAACGGCATTTTTTATGCTTCAACGGCATTTTTTATGCTTTCAACGGCATTTTATAATGCATCAACGGCATTTTTTATGCTTTCAACGGCATTTTGTAATGCATCAACGGCATTTTTTTATGCTTTCAACGGCATTTTGTATGCATCAACGGCATTTTTTTATGCTTTTCAACGGCATTTTGTAATGCATCAACGGCATTTTTTATGCTTTCAACAGCATTTTGTAATGCATCAACGGCATTTTTTATGCTTCAACGGCATTTTTTATGCTTTCAACGGCATTTTGTAATGCATCAACGGCATTTTTTATGCTTCAACGGCATTTTTTATGCTTTCAACGGCATTTTGTAATGCATCAACGGCATTTTTTATGCTTTAACGGCATTTTTTATGCTTTCAACGGCATTTTGTGGTGCATCAACGGCATTTTTTATGCTTCAACGGCAATTTTTATGCTTTCAACGGCATTTTGTGGTGCATCAACGGCATTTTTTATGCTTCAACGGCATTTTTTATGCTTTCAGTGGCATTTTTTATGCTTTCAACGGCATTTTGTAATTCATCAACGGCATTTTTTATGCTTTCAACGGCATTTTGTAATGCATCAACGGCATTGTTATGCTTTCAACGGCATTTTTTATGCTTTCAACAACGGCATTTTTAATGCTTTCAACGGCATTTTGTAATGCATCAACGGCATTGTTATGCTTTCAACGGCATTTTTTATGCTTTCAACGGCATTTTGTAATGCATCAACGGCATTGTTATGCTTTCAACGGCATTTTTTATGCTTTCAACAACGGCATTTTTAATGCTTTCAACGGCATTTTTTATGCTTTCAACAACGGCATTTTTAATGCTTTCAACGGCATTTTTTATGCTTTCAACGGCATTTTTTATGCTTTCAACGGCATTTTTTATGCATCAACGGCATTTTTTATGCTTTCAACGGCATTTTTTATGCATCAACGGCATTGTTATGCTTTCAACGGCATTTTTTATGCTTTCAACAACGGCATTTTTAATGCTTTCAATGGCATTTTTAATGATTCAACGGCATTTCTTAATGCTTTAACGGCACTTTTTAATGATTCAACGGCATTTTTAATGATTCAACGACATTTTTAATGATTCAACGGCATTTTTAATGATTCAACGGCATTTTTAATGATTCAACGGCATTTTTAATGATTCAACGGCATTTTTTATGCTGTCAACGGCACTTTTTATGATTCGACGGCACTTTTTATGATTCAACGGGTTTTTTCAACACTTTATCCGGCACTTTTCAACACTAACAGCATTTTTCAACCCTTTATCCGGCACTTTTCAACACTAACGGCATTTTCAACACTTTTAATCAAGAACAGCATCCTTCTTCACCACTGTTTCACTTTTGTTCCATCCCAGCCCAGGCCACACAGTGGTTCATCTCAGCACTGTTCAAGTCCAAGGCTCCCAGCCCAGGCCACACAGTGGTTCATCTCAGCACTGTTCAAGTCCAAGGTTCCCAGCCCAGGCCACACAGTGGTTCATCTCAGCACTGTTCAAGTCCAAGGTTCCCAGCCCAGGCCACACAGTAGTTCATCTCAGCACTGTTCAAGTCCAAGGATCCCAGCCCAGGCCACACAGTGGTTCTCTCAGCACCTGTTCAAGTCCAAGGTTCCCGCCAGCCACACTATTCACTCAGCACGTTCAATCAGGTTCACAGCCCACAGTGTTCATCTCGCCTGTTCAAGTCCAGTTCCCAGCCAGGCCACACAGTGGTTCTCTCAGCAGGCCAACAGTGGTCATTCAGCATGTTCAAGTCCAGGTTGTTCCTGTAAAGAAAGAAAAATGCATGTTAAATCATCTATTCCTATTCATTGCCTCTTCCTTTATTAATTATATTTGTCCATCTATCCTATTAGTTATACATTTGCCACTATCCTATAATTATACATTTCCCATCTATCCTTTATTAATATAATTTGCCCATCTATCTTATAATATAATTGCCATTCCCTTTATTAATTATCATTGTCCACTATCCTTATTAATTATTATTTGCTCTTCCCTTATTATTATACATTGCCCATCTATCCTTTATAATATACATTTGCCATCATCTTTTTATTATACATTGTCCAACTATCCTTTATTAATTATACATTTGCCCATCTATCCCTTATTATTATACATTTGTCCATTATCCTTTATTAATTATACATTTGTCCATCTATCCCTTTATTAATTATTCAGGTGCCTATCTATCCCTTTATTAATTATACATTTGCTCATCTATCCCTTTATTAATTATACATTTGTCTATCTATCCCTTTATTAATTATTAATTTGTCCATCTATCCCTTTAGTAATTATACATTTGCCCATCTATCCCTTTATTAGTTATACATTTGCCTATCTATCCCTTTATTAATTATACATTTGCCTATCTATCCCTTTATTAATTATTCAGGTGCCCATCTATCCCTTTATTAATTATACATTTGCCCATCTATCCCTTTATTAATTATACATTTGGCCATCTATCCCTTTATTAATTATACATTTGCCCATCTATCCCTTTATTAATTATTCAGGTGCCCATCTATCCCTTTATTAATTATACATTTGGCCATCTATCCCTTTATTAATTATACATTTGCCCATCTATCCCTTTATTAATTATTCAGGTGCCTATCTATCCCTTTATTAATTATACATTTGCTCATCTATCCCTTTATTAATTATTCATTTGTCCATCTATCCCTTTATTAAGTATACATTTGCCCATCTATCCCTTTATTAATTATACATTTGTCCATCTATCCCTTTATTAATTATACATTTGTCCATCTATCCCTTTATTAATTATACATTTGTCCATCTATCCCTTTATTAATTATACATTTGTCCATCTATCCCTTTATTAGTTATACATTTGCCCATCTATCCCTTTATTAATTATACATTTG
>JACEEZ010008518.1:120000-130000 GCA_016584305.1 Chionoecetes opilio | reverse complement strand
TTGGCACTCTTCGTCCTCTTCTTGTGGCCGATTTGGCACTCTTCTTCCTCTTCTTGTGGCCAATACGGTAGGCTACCAGCCTACAGCGATCATAAAGGCCGTTGTTCTGCTGTACTCCTCTTCCTCTTCTTGTGGCCATCACCCTCCTCTTCCTCTACTTGTGGCTAAGGGAAGGCGGCGTCACACTAGCACTTTTGCCGTCTAGTTAGTCGATCTCTGTTGTTTTTTTCTCGTTCTGACTAGTTAGTCCGTCTGAATCAGTCAGTCTGAGTCAGACAATCGTGATCGTCTTCATATGGAAAGTTGAAGACAACTTTCATAGTCAAATCAAAATCCATAGTGATTACTTTAAAGATATTCAATATAAATCAGGATTTTTTTGCAAAATATAATTCAATACATTTGAAAGTATGAAAAATATTCAAGTGACTATTGCACATGTAGATACATTTAAAAGCCAGTTTTATAAAACAGGCAACTGTCTCGCATGACTCGCATGACTCGACTCTAGCGGCGGGCTGATGCCCGGTCATATATTACTGTTTTTATGTATATATGTGTATGTATTTTAACTTGTTTGGCGCGTCAACGATTGATAATACACATCATTAAGTGTATACCAGACATGGGCATGATTATAAAAAATTATTATGATTTGATTTTGATTATCATCCAGAATAATTTTTTGATTATGATTAGATTATGATTAGTGGTTTTTTCCTTTTTATGATTATGATTGGATGATGATTATTTGCCTTGACGTATTTGTGATTATGATCAGATTGTTTCTATTATTGCTTGATTATGATTACATTATGATTATAATCACATGTTATTGTGATGATTTGTACACAGTAATGTACGTATTATTAAGGTCATTTTTTGGTTCAGTTATACATTAGTCAACAGTGTTTTATTGCAATTGTCACTAGCTTAAAGGAAACCACATCTAATTGGTGCATTTTGCTTCTTTATATTTGAGTAATATCAATAACTACACTGTATTTAAATCACTTACAAACTATTATTATAAAAAAATTACAATACAATACAAGTTACAATAGCAATGGATATTAGGAAACACTGAGACCACTATCGGCTTCCTGAGGAAATGTTGCCTGGCATTAGTATACATTTATCACTGTAATGTAAGTACAAGTATACATTTATCACTGTGATGTAAGTACAAGTATACATTTATCACTGTGATGTAAGTACAAGTATACATTTATCACTGTGATGTAAGTACAAGTATACATTTATCACTGTGATGTAAGTACAAGTATACATTTATCACTGTAATGTAAGTACAAGTATACATTTATCACTGTAATGTAAGTACAAGTATACATTTATCACTGTGATGTAAGTACAAGTATACATTTATCACTGTAAAGTAAGTACAAGATACCTTTATCACTGTAATGTAAGTACAAGTATAAAATTTCACTGTAAAGTAAGTACAAGTATACATTTATCACTGTGATGTAAGTACAAAGTATACATTTATCACTGTGATGTAAGTACAAGTATACATTTATCACGGGAATGTAAGTACAAGTATACATTTATCACTGTGATGTAAGTACAAGTATACATTTATCACTGTGATGTAAGTACAAGTATACATTTATCCCCGTAATGAAGTACAAGTATACATTTTTCACGTGATGTAAGTACAAGTATACATTTATCACTGTGATGTAAGTACAAGTATACATTTATCACTGTGATGTAAGTACAAGTATACATTTATCACTGTAATGTAAGTACAAGTATACATTTATCACTGTGATGTAAGTACAAGTATACATTTATCACTGTAATGTAAGTACAAGTATACATTTATCACTGTAATGTAAGTACAAGTATACATTTATCACTGTAATGTAAGTACAAGTATACATTTATCACTGTGATGTAAGTACAAGTATACATTTATCACTGTGATGTAAGTACAAGTATACATTTATCACTGTGATGTAAGTACAAGTATACATTTATCACTGTAATGTAAGTACAAGTATACATTTATCACTGTAATGTAAGTACAAGTATACATTAAACACTGTAATGTAAGTACAAGTATACATTTATCACTGTGATGTAAGTACAAGATACATTTATCACTGTGATGTAAGTACAAGGTATACATTTATCACTGTGATGTAAGTACAAGTATACATTTATCACTGTATGTAAGTACAAGTATACATTTATCACTGTAATGTAAGTACAAGTATACATTATCACTGTAATGTAAGTACAAGTATACATTTTATCACTGTGATGTAAGTACAAGTATACATTTATCACTGTAAAGTAAGTACAAGTATACATTTATCACTGTGATGTAAGTACAAGTATACATTTACACTGTGATGTAAGTACAAGTATACATTTATCACTGTAATGTAAGTACAAGTATACATTTACACTGTGAGTAAGTACAAGTATACATTTATCACTGTTTAAAGTAAGTACAAGTATACATTTATCACTGTGATGTAAGTACAAGTATACATTTATCACTGTGATGTAAGTACAAGATACATTTATCACTGTAATGTAAGTACAAGTATACATTTATCACTGTAATGTAAGTACAAAATATACATTTATCACTGTAATGTAAGTACAAGTATACATTTATCACGGGAATTTTAAGTACAAGTATTTTCATTATCACTGTAATGTAAGTACAAGTATACATTTTTCACTGTGATGTAAGTACAAGTATAAAATTTATCACGTAATGTAAAGTAACAAGTATACATTTATCACTGTAAGTAAGTACAAGTATACATTTATCACTGTGATGAAGTACAAGTATACATTTTTCACTGTGATGTTTAAATACAAGTATACATTTATCACTGTGATGTAAGTACAAGTATACATTTATCACTGATGTAAGTACAAGTTTTACATTTATCATGTAATGTAAGTACAAGTATACATTTATCACTGTAATGTAAGTACAAGTATACATTTATCACTGTAATGTAAGACAAGTAATACATTTATCACTGTGATGTAAGTACAAGTATACATTTATCACTGAATGTAAGGGACAAGTAACATTATCACTGTAATGTAAGTACAAGATTACATTTATCACTGTGATGTAAGTACAATATACATTTATCATGTGATGTAAGTACAAAGTATACATTATCACTGTAATGTAAGTACAAGTTACATTATCCAACTGTGATGTAAGTACAAGTATACATTTATCACTGATGTAAGTACAAGTATACATTTATCACTGTGATGTAAGTACAAGTATTTCATTTATCACTGTAATGTAAGTACAAGTATACATTTATCACTGTAATGTAAGTACAAGTAACATTTATCACTGTAATGTAAGTACAAGTATAAAATTTATCACTGTGATGTAAGTACAAGTATACATTTATCACTGTGATGTAAGTACAAGTTTTACATTTATCACTGTGATGTAAGTACAAGTATACATTTATCACTGTGATGTAAGTACAAGTATACATTTATCCTGTGATGTAAGTACAAGTATACATTTATCACTGTGAGTAAGTACAAGGGTACATTTATCACTGTAATGTAGTACAAGTATACATTTATCACTGTGATGTAAGTACAAGTATACATTTATCACTGTGATGTAAGTACAAGTATACATTTATCACTGTAATGTAAGTACAAGTATACATTTATCACTGTAATGTAAGTACAAGTATACATTTATCACTGTAATGTAAGTTACAAGTTTTACATTTATCACTGTTTAAAGTAAGTACAAAATATACCCTTTATCCTGTGATGTAAGTACAAGTAACATTATCATGTAATGTAAGACAAGTATACATTTATCACTGTGATGTAAGTACAAGTATACATTATCACTGTGATGTAAGTACAAGTATACATTTATCACTGTAATGTAAGTACAAGTATACATTTATCACTGTAATGTAAGTACAAGTATACATTTATCACTGTAATGTAAGACAAGTATACATTTATCACTGTGATGTAAGTACAAGTATACATTTATCACTGTAATTAAGTACAAGTATACATTTATCACTGTAATGTAAGTACAAGATACATTTATCACTGTAATGTAAGTACAAGTATACATTTATCACTGTAATGTAAGTACAAGTATACATTTTCACGAATGTAAGTACAAGTATACATTTATACTGTGATGTAAGTACAAGTATACATTTATCACTGAAAGTAAGTACAAGTATACATTTAAACCTGTGATGTAAGTACAAGTATACATTTATCACTGTGATGTAAGTACAAGTATACATTTATCATGTAATGTAAGTACAAGTATACATTTATCACTGTAATGTAAGTACAGGTAACATTTATCACTGTAAAGTAAGTACAAGTATACATTATCACTGTAATGTAAGTACAAGTATACATTTATCACTGTAATGTAAGTACAAGTATACATTTATCACTGTAATGTAAGTACAAGGATACATTTATCACTGTAATGTAAGTACAAGTATACATTTATCACTGTATGTAAGTACAAGTATACATTTATCACTGTGGATGTAAGTACAAGTATACATTTATCACTGTAATGTAAGTACAAGTATACATTTATCACTGAATGTAAGTACAAGTATACATTTATCACTGTAATGTAAGTACAAGTATACATTATCACTGTAATGTAAGTACAAGTATACATTTATCACTGTGATGTAAGTACAAATATACATTTATCCACTGTGATGTAAGTACAAGTATACATTTATCACTGTGAGTAAGTACAAGATACATTTTTCACTGTAATGTAAGTACAAGTATACATTTATCACTAATGTGTAAGTACAAGTATACATTTATCACTGTAATGTAAGTACAAGTATACATTTATCACTGTGATGTAAGTACAAGTATACATTTATCACTGTGATGTAAGTACAAGTATACATTTATCACTGTAATGTAAGTACAAGTATACATTTATCACTGTGATGTAAGTACAAGTATACATTTATCACTGTAATGTAAGTACAAGTATACATTTATCACTGTAATGTAAGTACAAGTAATAATTATCACCGTAATGTAAGTACAAGTATACATTATCACTGTGATGTAAGTACAAGTATACATTTATCACTGTAATGTAAGTACAAGTATACATTTATCATGTAATGTAAGTACAAGTATACATTTATCACTGTAATGTAAGTACAAGTTTTAAATTTATCACTGTGATGTAAGTACAAGTATACATTTATCACTGTGATGTAAGTACAAGTATACATTTATCACTGTAATGTAAGTACAAGTATACATTTATCACTGTGATGTAAGTACAAGTATACATTTATCACTGTAATGTAAGTACAAGTATACATTTATCACTGTGATGTAAGTACAAGTATACATTTATCACTGTGATGTAAGTACAAGTATTTCATTTATCACTGTAATGTAAGTACAAGTATACATTTATCACGTAATGTAAGTTTCAAGTATACATTTATCACGTAATGTAAGTACAAGTATACATTTATCACTGTGATGTAAGTACAAGTATACATTTATCACTGTGATGTAAGTACAAGTATACATTTATCACTGTAATGTAAGTACAAGTATACATTTATCACTGTAATGTAAGTACAAGTATACATTTATCACTGTAATGTAAGTACAAGTATACATTTATCACTGTGATGTAAAATACAAGTATAATTTATCACTGTAATGTAAGTACAAGTATACATTTATCACTGTAATGTAAGTACAAGTATACATTTATCACTGTGATGTAAGTACAAGTTAAAATTTAAACACTGTGATGTAAGTACAAGTATACATTTATCACGTGATGAAGTACAAGTATACATTATCACTGTGATGTAAGTACAAGTATACATTTATCACTGTAATGTAAGTGAAAGTATACATTTATCAGTAATGTAAGTACAAGTTTTACATTTATCACTGTAATGTAAGTACAAGTATACATTTATCACTGTGATGTAAGTACAAGTATACATTTATCACTGTAATGTAAGTACAAGTATACATTTATTTACTGTAATGTAAGACAAGTATACATTTTTCACTGTGATGTAAGTAAAGTATACATTTATCACTGTGATGTAAGTACAAGTATACATTTATCACTGTAATGTAAGTACAAGTATAATTTATCACTGTAATGTAAGTACAAGTATACATTTATCACTGTGATGTAAGTACAAAATATACATTTATCACTGTAATGTAAGTACAAGTATACATTTATCACTGTAATGTAAGTACAAGTAACATTTATCACTGTGATTTTAAGTACAAGTATACATTTTTCACTGTGATGTAAGTACAAGTATACATTTTTCACTGATGTAAGTACAAGTATACATTTATCACTGTGATGTAAGTACAAGTATACATTTATCACTGTAATGTAAGTACAAGTATACATTATCACTGTAATGTAAGACAAGTATACATTTATCACTGTAATGTAATACAAGTATACATTATCACTGTGATGTAAGTACAAGTATACATTATCACTGTAATGTAAGTACAAGTATACATTTATCACTGTAATGTAAGTACAAGTATACATTTATCACTGTGATGTAAGTACAAGTTATACATTTATCACTGTGATGTAAGTACAAGTATACATTTATCACTGTAATGTAAGTACAAGTATACATTTATCACTGTGTGTAAGTACAAGTATACATTTTTCACTGATGTAAGTACAAGTATTTCATTTATCACTGTGATTGTAAGTACAAGTATACATTTTTCACTGTAATGTAAGTACAAGTATAAAATTTATCACTGTAATGTAAGTACAAGTATACATTTATCACTGTAATGTAAGTACAAGTATACATTTATCACTGTGATGTAAGTACAAGTATACATTTTTCACTGTGATGTAAGTACAAGTATACATTTAAACACTGTGATGTAAGTACAAGTATACATTTATCACTGTGAGTAAGTACAAGTATACATTTATCACTTGATGTAAGTACAAGTATACATTTATCACTGTGAGTAAGTACAAGTATACATTTATCACTGTAATGTAAGTACAAGTATACATTTATCACTGTGAGTAAGTACAAGAATTTCATTTATCACTGTGATGTAAGTACAAGTATACATTTATCACTGTAATGTAATACAAGTATACATTATCACTGTAATGTAAGTACAAGTATACATTTATCACTGTAATGTAAGTTTCAAGTATACATTTATCAACTGTAATGTAAGAAAGTATACATTTATCACTTTTGATGTAAGTACAAGTATACATTTATCACTGTAATGTAAGTACCCAAGATACATTTATCACTGTGATGTAAGTACAAGTATACATTTATCACTGTGATGTAAGTACAAGTATACATTTATCACTGTAATGTAAGTACAAGTATACATTTACACCTGTAATGTAAGTACAAGTAACATTATCACTGTAATGTAAGTACAAGTATACATTATCACTGTGATGTAAGTACAAGTATACATTTATCACTGTAAGTAAGTACAAGTATACATTTATCACGGGAATGTAAGTACAAGTATACATTTATCACTGTAATGTAAGTACAAGTATACATTTATCACTGTAATGTAAGTACAAGTATACATTTATCACTGTAAAGTAAGTACAAGTATACATTATCACTGTGATGTAAGTACAAGTATACATTATCACTGTAATGTAAGTACAAGTATACATTTATCACTGGATGTAAGTACAAGTATACATTTATCAAATGTGATGTAAGTACAAGTATAAAATTTATCACTGTAATGTAAGTACAAGTATACATTTATCACTGTAATGTAAGTACAAAATATAACATTTATCACTGTAATGTAAGTACAAGTATACATTTATCATGTAATGTAAGGACAAGTATACATTTATCACTGTAATGTAAGTAAAGTATTCATTATCACTGTAATGTAAGTACAAGTATACATTTATCACTGTAATGTAAGTACAAGTATACATTTATCACTGTGATGTAAGTACAAGTATACATTTATCACTGTGAAAGTAAGTAAAAAGTATACATTTATCACTGTAATGTAAGTACAAGTATACATTTATCACTGTAATGTAAGTACAAGTATACATTTATCACTGTAATGTAAGTACAAGTATACATTTATCACTGTAATGTAAGTACAAGTATACATTTATCACTGTGATGTAAGTACAAGTATACATTTATCACTGTGATGTAAGTACAAGTATACATTTATCACTGTGATGTAAGTACAAAATATACATTATCACTGTAATGTAAGTACAAGTATACATTTATCACTGTAATGTAAGTACAAGTATACATTTATCACTGTAATGTAAGTACAAGTATACATTTATCACTGTGATGTAAGTACAATATACATTTATCACTGTGATGTAAGTACAAATATACATTTATCACTGTAAAGTAAGTACAAGTATACATTTATCACGTGATGTAAGTACAAGTATACATTTATCACTGTAATGTAAGTACAAGTATACATTTATCACTGTAATGTAAGTACAAGTATACATTTATCACTGTAATGTAAGTACAAGTATACATTTATCACTGTGATGTAAGTACAAGTATACATTTATCACTGTAATGTAAGTACAAGTATACATTTATCACTGTAATGTAAGTACAAGTATACATTTATCACTGTAAGTAAGTACAAGTATACATTTTTTTACTGTGATGTAAGTACAAGTATACATTTATCACTGTGATGTAAGTACAAGTATACATTTATCACTGTAATGTAAGTACAAGTATACATTTATCACTGTGATGTAAGTACAAGTATACATTTATCACTGTAATGTAAGTACAAGTATACGAAAACAAGGGTTAAGTAAAACATGCATAAACATTTTCTCACACTTGTTTGGCTTCATCACCTCATTGCTCGGCTACTTATCATCACATTACATTTCTAAGCACACTTCCTGAATCTGCACACTTCTCTGACTATGACGGTACAGGATGCGTCCCAGTGTGAAAATATCTCGAGGGTCAAAATAGTCATTTGATCTTTGTTTTGCTTACATCTCAGCCGCCGCATCGCCCTCTCATGGAGCAAGCGACAATCAAACGTTTTCTGCGGGGGTACAGCAAGAGAAAAGTATCGTTGCAAGCGAAAATTTCTCTTGTCCCCCGCAGAAAAGTCTTAGTAGTGTCATGCTTTGCCAAAAATCTTGGACCTTGGAACTATTTATAACATAACATACAGGTACTCGTGGTGTAGTGGTTTAGCACGCTCGGCTCACAAACTGAGAAGTCCGGGTTCGATCCCCGGACGGAGGCGAAAGACCCATAGGTGGTCTTTCTTAAAACCCGAGCCCCTGTCCACCCAGCAGTGAATGGGTCCCAGGTGTTAGCCGGGGGTTTGTGACCCCCCTCCCGGGGTGGTGGCTTCGGCCAACACTAACCTGCAGCGGTAGGTCACTATGGCTCTGAGGAATTGTATATCCTCTAAACAAACAAACAAAAAACTATATGATATTGGCAAATTTATTTAGGAGAAATAGAATTGCTACATGGAAAATACAATGAAATAATCACAATAATCATATTTTAATAATTATTAAAATATGATTATTGTGATTATTTCATTGTATTTTCCATGTAGCAATTCTATTTCTAATTCTATTTCTCTATCCAATTATAATTGATTATTAAAGAAAAATATGATTATGATTTGATTATGATTAAAGCTGTTGCTCAACTTTTGATTATGATTTGATTATGATTATGTAATCACAGCCTTGGATTATGATTTTTTGGATTAATAATCATAATCATGCCCATGTCTGGTGTATACCAGCACCAGCGATAGCCTGCCCTAAGGTACTCTAGCCTGCCCTGGCGTCGGAGCCATGTTTATTTACAGTGGCAGGAACAGGTGACTGGCAGTGCAGGCAAACGATTGTGTGTGT
>JACEEZ010008518.1:112500-115000 GCA_016584305.1 Chionoecetes opilio | reverse complement strand
CTGTGTGCAGCAACACACACACAGCGTCATGCAGGTAAGGCTACAGGACTACGTAGTACACCTCTTGCTTATAGGCCTATAGGTTTTATCTATATTAGTGGAGCCTATTGGGAAGACTCACTGTCCTTAACGTGTTTGTGTATGTATGTTCATCCTCTGTCTATACCCGTATTCGTAGTCACATACCATCATTGTACTACGTGGTCATTGTTAACTTTTTGTCTTGTCCTAATTAAATCACTGTCATGTCAGCTCTGTTGTGATTGCAATAGGAGTACTGTAGGATTGCTCTAGTACTTTCCATGGCAGCTACAAGATCAAGTGAATCATTTTGACTCAGCTCTGTTGTGATTGCAATAGGAGTACTGTAGGATTGCTCTAGTACTTTCCATGGCAGCTACAAGATCAAGTGAATCATTTTGACTCAGCTCTGTTGTGATTGCAATAGGAGTACTGTAGGATTGCTCTAGTACTTTCCATGGCAGCTACAAGATCAAGTGAATCATTTTGACTCAGCTCTGTTGTGATTGCAATAGGAGTACTGTAGGATTGCTCTAGTACTTTCCATGGCAGCTACAAGATCAAGTGAATCATTTTGACTCAGCTCTGTTGTGATTGCAATAGGAGTACTGTAGGATTGCTCTAGTACTTTCCATGGCAGCTACAAGATCAAGGAATCATTTTGACTCAGCTCTGTTGTGATTGCAATAGGAGTACTGTAGGATTGCTCTAGTACTTTCCATGGCAGCTACAAGATCAAGTGAATCATTTTGACTCAGCTCTGTTGTGATTGCAATAGGAGTACTGTAGGATTGCTCTAGTACTTTCCATGGCAGCTACAAGATCAAGTGAATCATTTTGACTCAGCTCTGTTGTGATTGCAATAGGAGTACTGTAGGATTGCTCTAGTACTTTCCATGGCAGCTACAAGATCAAGTGAATCATTTTGACTCAGCTCTGTTGTGATTGCAATAGGAGTACTGTAGGATTGCTCTAGTACTTTCCATGGCAGCTACAAGATCAAGTGAATCATTTTGACTCAGCTCTGTTGTGATTGCAATAGGAGTACTGTAGGATTGCTCTAGTACTTTCCATGGCAGCTACAAGATCAAGTGAATCATTTTGACTCAGCTCTGTTGTGATTGCAATAGGAGTACTGTAGGATTGCTCTAGTACTTTCCATGGCAGCTACAAGATCAAGTGAATCATTTTGACTCAGCTCTGTTGTGATTGCAATAGGAGTACTGTAGGATTGCTCTAGTACTTTCCATGGCAGCTACAAGATCAAGTGAATCATTTTGACTCAGCTCTGTTGTGATTGCAATAGGAGTACTGTAGGATTGCTCTAGTACTTTCCATGGCAGCTACAAGATCAAGTGAATCATTTTGACTCAGCTCTGTTGTGATTGCAATAGGAGTACTGTAGGATTGCTCTAGTACTTTCCATGGCAGCTACAAGATCAAGTGAATCATTTTGACTCAGCTCTGTTGTGATTGCAATAGGAGTACTGTAGGATTGCTCTAGTACTTTCCATGGCAGCTACAAGATCAAGTGAATCATTTTGACTCAGCTCTGTTGTGATTGCAATAGGAGTACTGTAGGATTGCTCTAGTACTTTCCATGGCAGCTACAAGATCAAGTGAATCATTTTGACTCAGCTCTGTTGTGATTGCAATAGGAGTACTGTAGGATTGCTCTAGTACTTTCCATGGCAGCTACAAGATCAAGGGAATCATTTTGACTCAGCTCTGTTGTGATTGCAATAGGAGTACTGTAGGATTGCTCTAGTACTTTCCATGGCAGCTACAAGATCAAGGAATCATTTGACAGCTTGTGTGATTGCATAGGAGTACTGTAGATGTCTAGTATTCCATGGCAGCTCAGATCAAGAATCATTGACTCAGCTCTGTTGTGATTGCAATAGGAGTACTGTAGGATTGCTCTAGTACTTTCCATGGCAGCTACAAGATCAAGGGAATCATTTTGACTCAGCTCTGTTGTGATTGCAATAGGAGTACTGTAGGATTGCTCTAGTACTTTCCATGGCAGCTACAAGATCAAGGGAATCATTTTGACTGAGTATATATAGAAATGGAACAAAATCATAGCAATTACCACGAGCAATCATGGTATGTGACTACGAATACGAGCATCTTAGATCTGTGCAACAAGACACACACATCATGAAGGTTAGGCTGATTAGTACTGTTTCTTACACTTGTGGTTTATATGCCTGAACGTCTTACTATAGCGTATAAGGAAGACTCGGTGTCCTTAACCCCTTGAGACCCAGAACTTAATTTCCATTGTATTTTGGCTACCATGAGACTATTTTATTTCCATATTAATTTTATTTTCATTGTAATTTAAGTAGGCCATTAGACTATTTTAATGCATGTAAGCAATATTTTATAGCTATGACCTATTGATACCCTTGTCCACTAGCTAATTAACCCCTTCACGCCCAGATTTTTCCTTGGCTATAAAAAATCGTTTGTT
>JACEEZ010008518.1:82500-105000 GCA_016584305.1 Chionoecetes opilio | reverse complement strand
TCAATCCCTCTACTATGTATACGTATTACGCAAACCAACCACCAAGAGAACGTTATGTGGCCACCCATGCGTCTATCTGCCTCACTTATAACGCTATGTTGGCCTACTTACGTCATCCTGAACGCTGTGATGTGACGCAGCGTTATATAAGATGACATTCAGACATGAGCGTATATAGACACATTCAGCATACGTATTTAGAAATCAACAGACGTTATATAGCGACATCCCATGAGCGTTATATAGCCTCACTGATCGCTATGTAGGCCATTCGTACTGAAGCTTTTGATGGACCACAGCGTTATATAAGATGACATTCAGACATGAGCGTTATATAAGATGACATTCAGACATGAGCGTTATATAAGATGACATTCAGACATGAGCGTTATATAAGATGACATTCAGACATGAGCGTTATATAAGATGACATTCAGATTAAGATGACATTCAGACATGGGCGTTATATAAGATGACGTTCAGATTAAGATGACATTCAGACATCTTTTGTTCATATCTTGGCGAATATTTTTTTTTTTTAACCCCTTCACGCCCAGATTTTTCTTTCCCTTTGCTAAAAAAAATTGTATGTTGTCGAGCCATAAAATTACGACAAGTAACTAAATAAACCAAATTAGTTAGTGGACAAGGATACTAAACAGGTCGTCTATAAAAAACATTGCTTCTATTCATTAAAAATCATCTAATGGTGGATCAAATTACAATGGAAATTACGTTCTGGGCTCAAGGAGTTAAGATGACATTCAGACAGGATATATTTTTTTCATATCTTAGCGAATAACCTAATAATATATTTTTTAAAGGGGGATCTTATCTTAATTCCTGACCTTTTCCCTAACAAGTGACCTTTTTTCCCTTTATCCATGCAGACATAATATCCTTTTTCATGGTATCTTAGCGAATAACCTTTTTTTTAGGGATCTTATCTTAACACCTGACCTTTTCCCTAACGATTGACCATATTTTCCCTTTTTTATGGGGGATATTATCTAAATACCTGACCTTTTCCCTAACGATTGACCTTTTTTCCCTTTTTTTTGCGAATCTTATCTTAATACCTGACCTTTTCCCTACCGAATGACCTTTTTTCTCCTTTTTTTTAGGGAATCTTATCTAAATACCTGACCTTTTCCCTAACGATTGACCTTATTTTCTCTTTTTTTAGGGGTCTTATCTAATACCTGACCTTTTCCGTAACGAGTGACCTTTTTTGCCATTTTCCAAGTCAATGTTTGCGTGACCCCGGGGTAGTGACGGCGCCTCATAACCTCATTAGTCTAAGTTATTTGTGACTTTCCATTAGCTAATAACCTAATTTTTTAGGGGATCTTATCTTAATACCTGACCTTTTCCCTAACGAGTGACCTTTTTTTCCAGGTCAATGTTATCCTGACGACCTCAAAACCTCATTATAATATTAATTTTTTTTTTAATAGTCTTAAGTTATGTGACTTTCCATTCAGGCCCAGCATTGCGTAACAGTAACCTTTCCATTAACACGGCCTCTTAACACACGGCCTCTTAACACACGCCCTCTTAACACACGCCCTCTTAACACACGCCCTCTTAACACACGCCCTCTTAACACACGGCCTCTTAACACACGCCCTCTTAACACACGCCCTCTTAACACACGCCCTCTTAACACACGCCCTCTTAACACACGCCCTCTTAAAACACGGCCTCTTAACACACGCCCTCTTAACACACGCCCTCTTAACACACGCCCTCTTAACACACGCCCTCTTAACACACGCCCTCTTAACACACGGCCTCTTAACACACGCCCTCTTAACACACGCCCTCTTAACACACGGCCTCTTAACACACGCCCTCTTAAAACACGGCCTCTTGACACACACCCTCTTAACACACGCCTTCTTAACACACGGCCTCTTAACACACGGCCTCTTAACACACGCCCTCTTAAAACACGGCCTCTTGACACACGCCCTCTTAACACACGCCCTCTTAACACACGCCCTTCCCTCCCTCCTACAGGTTAACATTCTCCTGACGGTAGTGGTAACATCGCCTCATAGTTTCATTATAGTCTAAGTTATCTATAGCGTTCCCCCTTTAGGCCCAGCATTGCGTCACAGTAACCATTGCGTCACAGTAACCATTGCGTCACAGTAACCATTCCCTCAACACACGCCACTGTCACGTACATCGCTTTTTGTACACCCTGTTACCTCCTATTACTATACCTCTATACCCACACACACACACACTTCACTGTCCCATCATCTCTGTAGCTACACCCTGTTACCTCCTATTACTATGTCTCTATACCCACACACACACACACACACACACACACACACACACACACACACACACACACACACACACACACTTCACTGTCCCATCATCTCTATAGCTACACCCTGTTAGCTCCTATTACTATGTCTCTATACCCACACACACACCCACACACACACACACACTTCACTGTCCCATCATCTCTATAGCTACACCCTGTTAGCTCCTATTACTATGTCTCTATACCCACACACACACACACACACACACACACACACACACACACACACACACACACACACACACACACACACACACACACACACACACACACACACTTCACTGTCCCATCATCTCTGTACACCTTTTCATCTGTAGCTTTCCATTCAATGAGTCACAGTAACCTTTCCCTCAACACATAAGAGCATAAGAACATAAGGAAGCTACAAGAGGCTGGGAGACCTACACGTGGTAGTTCCTGATACTTAACACTACCTACATCCACCTTTCATCCCCATCCGTGAAATTATCTAGCCTCCTTTTAAAGCTCCCTATTGACTCAGCACTGACCACCTGACGACTGAGTCCATTCCAATCATTTACCACCCTATTTGTGAACCAGTTTCTCCCTATTTCTTTTTTAAATCTACGCTTTTCCAGCTTGAATACGTTACTCAACACGCCCTTCTCTCTCTCCCGCAGGTTATACTTCTCGTGGCGATGGTGGCGACGGCGACGGCGGCTAAACTGGGGCGTATATATGAAGAGGAGGAGGTAACTCAGGTAGGTAATAGCCGTATACATGAAGAGGAGGAGGTAACTGAGGCAGGTAATAGCCGTATACTACATGAAGAGGAGGTAACCCAGCAGTGAATGGGTATCGGGTGTTAGCCGGGGGTTTGTGACTCGCCTCCCGGGGTGCTGGCTTCGGCCAACATTATAAGCACTAGCTTATAGAGGAGGAGGTCTCTATAGTTCTCGTTGTAGCTCTCTCTCTTCCTTGGAGGAGAGAGAGCTATAACAGACAGCTCTCTCTCCTCCTTGGAAGAGAGAGAGCTGTCTGGTTACAGTGAAGATCCATCTCAGCTGCGTCGATAACTGACGAAATTCTTTAAAAAATAAAAAATAAAAAATAAAAATAAAAACGTTCTATTTTATTTACAGACGTGTGGTGGCGTTAATAGTTACATTTGTACATCCATGATTTCAGGAGAGTTAGAAGGGGCTATCTGGAGAGTCTGTGTCATTTTGTGTTTCATCTGTGTCATAGTAGGGCTATAAATGAACAAATTACAAATATAAAACGGAGTGGCGACGTTGGTAATGGGCTATACTAAGATCGCCAGCTAGTGTTTATGTTCTGTGTAGGTAATAGAAATAGGTGAAATATCTGTAAATAGGGAAAATAAGGCAAAAACCACATTTGGTGTTTCATCAACCCTGTTTATGAACTGCTGTTGGCGGGCAGCGTTCTCCTTAGCCACAAGTAGAGGAAGAGGAGGGTGTTGGCCACAAGAAGAGGAAGAGGAGTACAGCAGAACAACGGTCTTTATGATCGGCTGTTGGCTGGTAGCGAGAATTCCTTGGCCACAATAGGGGCAGGTGGCGACTATAGTGTTATTTATATCTACGGTGGTAGCCTTCTTGTTTCCTATGAGCTCCTCTCTCCACCTCCCTTCACATCAAAACTACACATCTTCTCCACCTCTCAGTAAACTACATCTCTCCACCTTCAAGTCCACTATCTCCACCTTCCCAGTCCACCTAAATAACTCCACCTTGCAACTTAGTCCACACGAGTCACTCCTTCCACCTCCTCCTTCACCAATACTACTACTACTTATAGGCTAAATAACTCCTTTAAATCCTCCGTTAACTAAATAACCTCCTTCACAAATATACTACTAATAATAGATCTCCCTCCTTCCCTCCTCTCCTCCTCCTCCTCCTCTCACAGCCTCCTACCAATACTACTTATAATAGCTTCCTTCCTTCCTTCCTTCCTTCACCAATACTACTACTACTTATAGGCTAAATAACTCCTTTCCTTCCCTCTTCTCTCCTCCTCCTACTCACACTCTCCTCTTTCCTCCTCCTCCTCTCACAGCCTCCTACCAATACTACTTATAATAGCTTCCTTCCTTCCTTCTTTCCTTCCTTCCTTCCCCTCTCCTTCTTCACCAATACTACTAATTATAATACTCCCTTCCTTCCCTCCCCCCTCTCCCAGCCTCCCAAGCCCTACAACTAAGCCTACAACTATAACTATGCAACTATAACTATCAACTACAACTATAACTCCCTCGATCCCCCCCCACAGCCTCCCAAGCCCTACAACTTTAACTACAACTACAACTACAACTATAACTCCCTTCCCTCGCCCCTCTCGCAGCCTCCCAACCCCTACAACTTTAACTACAACTACAACTATAACTCCCTCCCCTCGTCCCCCCACAGCCTCCCAACCCCTATAACTACAACTATAACTACAACTATAACTCCCTCCCCCCCCAGGCTCCCAAGCCCTACAACTTGGCTTCGAGGTGCGTGACGACGAGACCACTAACTACCAGAACCGCGCCGAGGTGTCTGACGATAAGGGCCGCGTCAAGGGCTCCTACAGCTACGTGCTGCCCGACGGCTTCGTCTACACCATCACGTACGAGGATAACAAGGACGGACAGGGACTCAAGGTAAGGGGGAAAAAACAAGAAAAAAAAAACTAGAAAAAAAAAACTAGAAAAAAAAAAACGAAAAAAAAACACGAAAAAAAAAACAAGAAAAAAACAAGAAAAAAAACAGTATAGCTAGAATAAAATAAAAAAATAAAAAAATTATTATTATATATAAAAAAATAATAAGAAAACAGTCTATAAAAGAAACAAAATAACCACACTATCACGTACGTACCAGGACAACAAGGACACTCAAGGTAAGGGGGAAAAAAAAAAAAAAAAAAAAAAAAAAAAACCGTATAGCTAGAATAAAATTTAAAAAATAAAAATTAATTATTATATATAAAAAATAATAAGAAAATAGTCTATAAAAGAAATAAAATTACCACACCATCACGTACGAGGACAAGAAGGACGGACAGGGACTCAAGGTACGGACATAATAAAAAAATATAAATAAATAAATTGAAACATAAAAATAAATAAATTGAAACATAAAAATAAATAAATTGAAACATAAAAATAAATAAATTGAAGCATAAAAATAAATAAATTGAAACATAAAAATAAATAAAAATGAATTAATTAAAAAATATAAAACACAGTAGTCTATATTATAAAAGAAATAAAATGACCATACACACCATCACGTACGAGGACAAGAAAGAAGGACAGGGACTCAAGGTACGGACATAATAAAAATAATAATAATAATAATATAAATAAATAAAAAAATATATATATATAAAAAAAAATAATAATAATAAAAATATTAAAAATTATATACAAAAATGACCACACCATCACGTACGAGGACAAGAAGGACGGGCAGGGACTCAAGGCACGGACAGACATTGTAGAAAATATAGAAAGGACCCAAATAAAAAAAATATAATAAATAGATAAAAAATTAAAAAAACCTACATATTTATATATAAAAAAAATGATCCTAAGAAATTTTTAAAAACGGTAGACTATATAAAAGAAATAGAATGCTTAACAGTATCACGTACGAGGATAAGAAGGAACAACAGAGACTCAAGGTACAGACATAATGAAATAAATAATAATAATAATAAATTAATTAATTAAAAAAGCCATAGGAGTCTATAGAAAAGATAAAAATAATCGGAAATATCTGCGTACAAAAAGAAGTATGTAGATAGACTTTAGAGGCACGTGGGTTACATTATATATCAGAAAAAAACATTCATTTTCTTTGGTGGACGAAACTATTTGTTCTGGTAAGTTTTGATGTGGTTTGAATTATTCTGCTAACCGTTTGTGTCGCAAATCACTAGTGTGTTTCGGTAATAACGGTAGTAATACACTACCAATAATACCAAGAAATAAAACATTAACGCATACATTATAAAAGAAATGTAATTAAATGAATAGGAAAGATCTACGTATTATAAAAATAATATTGATATATTTTCATAAACAAATGGATAATAAACAGATACATGGATGAGATGATGATGATGATGATGATGAAGTATATTAATTAACAAAGATGATGCTGATGATAATGACAAATGTTATATTATGATTTGCCTACAGGCGCTATAGGCACTAATGTAAAAAAAAAAGAAAAAAAAAAGAAAAAAGAAGAAAAAAAAAGAAAAAAAAATAATATCAATAACTTTTTCTTTATTTTTATATATTTGAATTTATTTAAATGAATATGTATTTGAATTTATAAATATTTTATTATTTATTTGAATTGAAAAAATTGTTATTTTTATTTTTTTTATTTATATATTTCTTATTTATTTATATTCAGAATTTTTTTATTTAGTTATTTGAATTTGATTTTTTATTGTTTATTTGAATTTATAAAACAAATAATCTCAATTTACTTGACTTTATATAAAAAAAAACTATTTGAATTTATAAATATTTTTTTACTTTATTTGAATTCATAATTTTTTTTTTTCAATTTATTTTAATCTTAATTTTTATTTTTCTCAGTTTATTTGAATTTGTAAATATTTTGTTCCATTTATTTGAATTTATGAATATTTTTATTTATTTACTTGAATTTATAAACTATTTTAAATAACGATAATAATCATCATGCGTTTAATGGTCAATGCTAGAATAGACTAATACAAAATTTAAAAATAAAAAAACGGAAAAAATATTTCGATAAATTATGATGCTACTAATAATGAAAGCAATGATAATAATGATAATAATGATAATAATGATAATAATAATGATAATAATGATAATAATGATAATAATAATGATAATAATGAAAGCAATGATAATAATGATAATAATGATAATAATGATAATAATGATAATAATGATAATAATGATAACTATGATAATAATGATAAATACTAATACTAACACCTGTACTCCCATCAGTCCGTGGTGCGCAAGGAACCTTCGGGCATCAAAGTGATCATTCCCGAACCCAAACCCAGGAAACCCGTGAAGGTCCACACTAAACCCCAGCCCCAATACGCCTTATAGGTCCCCGTCACACCCTAACATAGCCTACCATTCCCTAGCATAGCATAGCATACCCTAGCATAGCATAGCATACCCTAGCATATAGCCTCCCATACCCTAGCATAGCCTCCCATACCCTACCATATAGCCTCCATACCCTAGCATAGCATAGCATACCCCACCACACCCTAGCATAGCGTAGCATAGCATGGCATAACCTCCGTAACCAAGTATGCCACACCTGTGAGTTTTTTCCAAGATCTTGGGATTTGAGCCATGACTTTGGGATACTTTTTCTCATTCTTGGGATTTTTGGGAGGCAGTCTTGGGATTTTACCTAGGAAAAAAATGAGTCCTTATTTTTACTCTTAGTTGTTATTACAGCGATGACCGAAGCACACACAGGCATAATTTCGGTTCTATAGATCATAGTGGACATATATATAGGTACCTGCCATAGCCTAGCATACCCTATCATGGCATATCATAGCATAACATGACGCGACCTTCGCAACTTTGGAACAAAATGGATTACCCTCTTAACTCTTATCACAGCAATGAGCCAGACACACACGGCCGTCATTTCGGTTCTCTAGATACTGGTGGATAGAATGATGTGCATAATAGTGTGGAGAATGTGGATATGAAGTGGATGTGGATGGATTGAAATGTGGATAACGTTACCTTGCACGTTGCCTCCTGAAGTTCGCTGGCGTCCTCTGCTGATGATGCGATGGTTCTTGACCGTTCTAGGTACATAATTCAACTTTTTTAACACCTTTATTCTACCAATTCCTGCCATGATATATTGATTTTCTATATTCAAGTAACATTTGTCATTAATTTATCACTATATAACGTACATTTGTTGATTTTACGTTTATTTCAATGTTATTTCACACATATCTAATTCCGTTTTTTTAATATATTTTTCTATCAATTCCTGCCATGATATATTGATTTTCTTTATTCATTTAATATTTTCTTCATTAATTTATCATTATATACGTACCTTTGTTGAGTTTACGTTTATTTCAATGTTATATCAAGGGTAGCTACGTAGGTACCTGGAACTCTCGCCGCCGTCATCGAATATTCCAATTATTGATATCACAGGACCCAATATATGCATTTAATCAGGTTTTACCCACTTTTCTGCATTCAGGATTAAAATATCAACAATGGCTTGATCAGTTAGGTTAAGTTAGGTGCTAATGTCCAGGTTAGGTTAAAATTATCACGTCGCGAGAGTTCCATAAACCTTTTCAAGTATTTCCTGCTGCAATATAAGTTTGTTTACATTTTTTTATACTATTAATATCTCGTTCAAGAATGTATTGATGTACACATTTACTTATAAGACTGAAATTAATGTCAATAGCGGAAAACCCTTATTGCTTAGGCTACTGCAGGCATTTTTTTTTCTTTGTTTTTTCCCTTCTATACGTACAAAATATATTATCTCTCTCTCTCTCTCTCTCTCTCTCTCTCTCTCTCTCGTACAAGTATATCTCTACATAATTTGTTAGTTATATATGTTGCATCTTGTTAAACCTTATAGTATCATTATCATTATCAGCCTACTACTATTACTACTACTGCTACTGTACTACTACTACTATTATACTACTATTACTACTACTTTATTATTACTACTACTACTACTACTACTATTCTACCATTCTATTCTATTATTCTACTACTACTACTACCACTACTACTACTATTCTACTACTACTACTACTTTTATTATTACTACTACTACTACTACTACTATTCTACCATTCTATTCTATTATTCTACTACTACTACTACCACTACTATTCTACTACTACTACTACTATTCTACCATTCTATTCTATTATTCTACTACTACTACTACCACTACTACTACTACTACTACTACTACTCTACTACTACTACTACTATTCTACCATTCTATTCTATTATTCTACTACTACTACTACTACTACTATTCTACTACTACTTACTACTACTCTTTATTTCTTCTCCTCTGTCCATTTGAAGAAGACAGGTTATCCAAATCCTTCTCTATCATTGTCTTCGTGTTTATTTCCATGATTCTTATATTTACAATGATTTTTTATTTGATCTATTAGTTAAGGATGAAATAAATGTTACAATGAAAGCTGGTTATCACTCAAACCCATTTCCTAAACCCATTGATAACAAACCATATCAACCATGTCATACAATCCCGTTCACCACTGATAACAAAACCCTCACCACTGATAACAAACCGTCACACTGTATATCAAACCCGTTCACCACTGATAACAAACCCGTCACCACTGATAACAAACCCGTCACCACTGAAAACTAATATAACAAACCCGTCACCACTGATAAAACCCGTCACCACTGATAACAAACCCTCACCACTGATAACAAACCCGTCACCACTGATAACAAACCCGTCACCACTGATAACAAACCGTCACCACTGATAACAAACCGTCACCACTGATAAACCCGTCACCACTGATAAACCCGTCACCACTGATAACAAACCCGTCACCACTGATAACAAACCCGTCACCACTGATAACAAACCCGTCACCACTGATAACAAACCCGTCACCACTGATAACAAACCCGTCACCACTGATAACAAACCCGTCACCACTGATAACAAACCCGTCACCACTGATAAAACCGTCACCACTGATAACAAACCCGTCACCACTGATAACCGTCACACTGAAAACCCGTCACCACTGATAACAAACCCGTCACCACTGATAAACAAACCCGTCACACTGATAACAAACCCGTCACCACTGATAACAAACCCGTCACACACCATGATAACAAACCCGTCACCACTGATAACAAACCCGTCACCACTGATAACAAACCCGTCACCACTGATAACAAACCCGTCACCACTGATAAAAACCCGTCACCACTGATAACAAACCGTCACCTGAAACAACCCGTCACCACTGATAACAAACCCGTCACCTGATAACAAACCGTCACCACTGATAATAAACCCGTCACCACTGATAACAAACCCGTCACCACTGATAATAAACCCGTCACCACTGATTACAAACCCGTCACCACTGATAACAAACCCGTCACCACTGATAACAAACCCGTCACCACTGATAATAAACCCGTCACCACTGATAACAAACCCGTCACCACTGATAACAAACCCGTCACCACTGATAACAACCGTCACCACTGATAACAAACCCGTCACCACTGATAACAAACCCGTCACCACTGATAACAAACCCGTCACCACTGATAAACCCGTCACCACTGATAATAAACCCGTCACCACTGATAACAAACCCGTCACCACTGATAACAAACCCGTCACCACTGATACAAACCCGTCACCACTGATAAAACCCGTCACCACTGATAATAAACCCGTCATCACTGATAACAAACCCGTCACCACTGATAACAAACCCGTCACCACTGATCAAACCCGTCACCACTATAAAAACCGTCACCACTGATAACAAACCCGTCACCACTGATAACAAACCCGTCACCACTGATAAACCCGTCACCACTGATAATAAACCCGTCACCACTGATAACAAACCCGTCACCACTGATAACAAACCCGTCACCACTGATAACAAACCCGTCACCACTGATAAACCCGTCACCACTGATAATAAACCCGTCACCACTGATAACAAACCCGTCACCACTGATAACAAACCCGTCACCACTGATAAACCCGTCACCACTGATAACAAACCCGTCACCACTGATAACAAACCCGTCACCACTGATAACAAACCCGTCACCACTGATAAAACCCGTCACCACTGATAATAAACCCGTCACCTCTGATAAACCCATGTCAGGCTATGTAAGGGAAAGGATGTAAAGGATATGGTATGGTTAGAAAGTAATGATATGGTATGGCTATGGTAAGGGATAGAAGGGATTATTAAATGAGACAGTGCAAGACCCCAATTTAGGCTATGGTTTTATTGATGGAAATGGCAGAGGAGTGGACCAAGAGAGTCTGTAGAGTAGAATATATCAGGCGCCTAGAATTGAAACCGCACAAGCGCCACTTTTAAAAGACTGAGAAAAACGCGCTTAAAGTTTAATCTAAGAAAATCAAGATATGAAACGGCACAAGCGCCACTTTTAAAAGACCGAGAAAAACGCGCTTCAAGTTTAATCTAAGAAAATCAAGATATGAAACGGCACAAGCGCCACTTTTTATCAATGAAATAAATGCACCTCAAGTGTTTTCAAAGTAAATCAGCAACGAATGAAGATATTGTAGTGGGGTTTGTTTACATTTTTCTCAGTTTTTGAAAAGTGGCGCTTGTGCCGTTTCAATTCTAGGCGCCTGATATGTAGTTGTAGTATATATATGCATAGTAGTATATATGAGTATGTATAGTGTAGTTAGATGCTGTGGGTACTAGAGAATAATCCCCAGGGAAATATGAGGACAGTGCTGGAGTTTGTGAGTTTGTGAGAGAGAGGCGAGACAAGAATGAGAGGATTAGACCAGGCAAGGACAGGTATACAGGGTGACTATTCTTTGGAGTCATTCCTATAGTAGAGAATGTTAAGGAAGGGCATCAGAGAGAGACAGAGATAGGAACATTGATGATAGTGATGGGTGATGGAGTGATGGGTGATGGAGTGATGGGTGATGGGTGATGGGTGATGGAGGAGCTACTCTATGACTCAAAAACCATGCAGCTATGACTATGGAATCAAAAAGGGTATAATTAAAAGTTGTACTCTCTCTCGATTCACGTATATTGTAAACAAACGTTACAAGCCGAACATTACTCGGTCAACGAATAACAAAATGTCTGGGAGTGGAAACTTACTCGTAGTCAACAATGCAATGTTAAGACCCATCACACAGTAAAAAGATTGACGGGAAATTTAATGATCTAAGAAAAACAATGATTTCAGTAAGTTTTAGATACAGAATAAAATAAGTTACCAGTTTTGTCAGGTACAGATCAGTGTCCCTTAATTCCCTTTGCCCCTTAGAGCACCACCTGTCCCTCCCTTACCCCTTAGAGCCCCACCTGTCCCTCCCCTTACCCCTTAGAGCCCCACCTGTCCCTCCCTTTACCCCTTAGAGCACCACCTGTCCCTCCCCTTACCCCTTAGAGCACCACCTGTCCCTCCCCTTACCCCTTAGAGCCCCACCTGTCCCTCCCCTTACCCCTTAGAGCCCCACCTGTCCCTCCCCTTACCCCTTAGAGCACCACCTGTCCCTCCCCTTACCCCTTAGAGCCCCACCTGTCCCTCCCCTTACCCCTTAGAGCACCACCTGTCCCTCCCCTTACCCCTTAGAACCTCCCCTGCCCCCTTAGATGAGCTTCCCCTTATTAGATGTATGCTGAGAGCCCCCTTGTCCCTCCCCTTACCCCTTAGAACCCCACATGCCCCCTTAGATATATGCTGATAGCCCCCCCTGCCTTGCTCTGCCCAGGAACTCTTAAGGCTTAAACAACACTGAAAAATTATGATTGAGTACACACATAAAATACACCGAGTATTTGACGGCAACGTAACGAAAGCACGCCATACTTTGCCTCACATCCTTGACCACGCACACGCACACACGCACGCACACACTCACACACACACACACACACACGCACACACACACACACACACGCACACACACACAGAATAATTATGAAAATATGCGTGATGTGGCACGATCACTCTGGCTGTATGTACATATCACAAGCCCATTTGCTTAACAAAATATCCTCTTTATATACAGCTTTATACAGTAACAGTTGATATGAGTCTATGAGGTGCATCTGTCTTGTCCTAAGCCATATATACAACACAAGATTAGCCCTGCACACTACATAAACCTCATACCTCATACCTCATATACACTTCACCTTCCCGGCCTCTCCTCATAGCCTCCCCAAGCCTCATACCCAACACTACATAAACCTCATACCTCATATACACTTCCCTTCCCTGCCTCTCCTCATAGCCTCCCCAAGCCTCATACCCAACACTACATAAGCCTCATACCTCATACACACTTCCTCGTCCCTGCCTCTCCTCATAGCCTCCCCAAGCCTCATACCCAACACTACACAAGCCTCATACCTCATACACACTTCTCGTCCCTGCCTCTCCTCATAGCCTCCCCAAGCCTCATACCCAACACTACATAAGCCTCATACCTCATACACACTTCCTCATCCCTGCCTCTCACCCTATAGCCTATCTTTTTTAACAAGGCAAAAATTCCATTCTATCTGAAGGTGAACTTCCACCTTTCATCCCCATCCATGAAATTGTCCAGCCTCCTTTTGAAACTCCCGACTGACTCCGCACTAACTACCCGATGACTGAGACCATGCCAATCAAGAACCACCGTCAGCCTGTCACTCACAGATGCAAGTACAAAGAACCAACATGTTCCAATGATTTACAGAGAGGAAGGTGTATGGATGCTTTGAGACATGCAGATTTACACGCCTACAAGTACATAACATAAGGAAGCTACAAGAGGCTGCGAGACCTGCACGTGGTAATTCCTGTACAATAGTTGGCAAGGAGAGATCAAACTTTCTACGGTCAATAACACTATCGTCGCCACTGCACTAATGTCGCCAGGTGTCACATATCACGAATGTTTGCATCACTGTAGATTTGTATGTGCCACTGAAGACAGGTACATAATATAAACTACTGTGCATGCCTCTTCAGTGGCACATACAAGTCTGTAGTGATGCTATGGCGACTTTAGTACAGTGGCGACTGTAGTGTTATGGACGGCAGAGAGCAAGCATGAACAACTTGTACATCAACAAAATCCAGCGGACGATGTTAGACTAACTAAAATAGATTAATTACAACAATTAAATATGATAATAGTAGCACGAGATCAAATTGAACAGCAAAATAATGACAGAAATGAATTCATACAAATACTTTGGTTTGGCCGTATACAACCCTGGAAGTGTTTCCCTTAACCTCACTGGCCCCAGGAGGCAGCGAGCCACTGTATGTCCTGATAGGCGACCTTCACAAGCGAGGCAACCTTCACAAGAGAGGCAACCTTCACAAGATAGGCAACCTTCACAAGATAGGCACCTTCACAAGATAGGCAACCTTCACAAGAGAGGCAACCTTCACAAGATAGGCAACCTTCACAAGCGAGGCAACCTTCACAAGAGAGGCAACCTTCACAAGAGAGGCAACCTTCACAAGAGAGGCAACCTTCAGTTTTTGTTTTGCCAGCCTGTGCACACCAGTCATTCCCTCCCTCCCTGTAGGTAACTTGGTGTGGCAACCCCTGACAGGACTGATTGATTGATTTAATGCCAAAAAAGGGGAATGTGCCAGACATCAGAGGTCATATGGCACTATGGCAAAGCATAACAAAGGGGAGGGGTTAGAGAGAGAGTGAAACGGTGAGGGACGGGGAGAGGGACGGGATGCTACAGCAGGATGGTTAGATCTGATGAAGGGTGTGGATTTGTTGGAGGAAGGTTAAATTCTGCCAGGACTGGGTGAGGACTAGCATACACAGACTGGATACAACACATGTCGTCGAGATAAACAACAGTCGCATAAACAACATAGTCGCATAAACAACAGTCGCATAAACAACATAGTCGCATAAACAACAGTCGCATAAACAACATAGTCGCATAAACAACATAGTCGCATAAACAACAGTCGCATAAACAACATAGTCGCATAAACAACATAGTCGCATAAACAACATAGTCGCATAAACAACATAGTCGCATAAACAACAGTCGCATAAACAACGCACCCGTCGTCACCAGGCAGGCAGCACAAGCTTCCTCACAGACTGTTTGCTTTCTTCTCCATAAGCTGATTTTGATGTCATTATCAACTACCCTATGATAATGACTTACTATAACTACATTCAAAGAAGCACAACACATGACTCTTCCTTATATATGCACAGTGTTTACAAAAATCATGTGTTTGTGACGCTAATCAACAAGGCACTGAAACCCTCCCCGTAACATACCTAATGGCCTTGAGTGTATACCTGTACCTTCAGAAGTGTGATGAAGAGATGAGACACTGATGAAAATAAGAGGAAATGCGATTCATATGCATAGGGCACTAAAGGGGAAATGTTGCCAAGGACCATACACGAGGTCATATGGCACTATGGCAAAGCATAACCAAGGGAGAAGAGAAGGTTTGATGGATTTAATGCCAAAAAGGGTAAATATGCCAGACATCAGAGGTCATATGGCACTATGGCAAAGCATAAACAAGGGAGAAGAGAAGGCTTGATGGATTTAATGCCAAAGAGGGAAATATGCCAGACATCAGAGGTCATATGGCACTATGGCAAAGCATTTAAAAGGGAGAAGAGAAGGCTTGATGGATTTAATGCCAAAAAGGGAAATGTGCCAGACATCAGAGGTCATATGGCACTATGGCAAAGCATTAAAAAGGGAGAGGTTATAGAGAAAGAGTGAAACGGTGAGGGAAGGGCAAGGAATGGATTATTACAGCAGGATGGTTAGATCAGATGAAGGATGTGTATTTGGATGAAACATAGGAGAGCATGTTCAAATATTGCCATGCTTCCTATCACAGTGCCATGCTAACTGTGTGTCTGTCTGTCTGTCTGTATGATCTGGACACACAGTAATAATGGCACCACTGTACAACCAGTCTTGATCAAGTTCTGACACATTGGAAGGCACTTGAAAGAAAAAAGAACACGAAATGTCACGTAGTACAAAAATAGCGTTTAGTTATATATACCCGAACAAACACTCACTCGTCTGACTTTCAAGACGCCACTACACTGATGAGAAGGTTAGGCATCCCAGCTTGGAGGTAGAGACAGGTGAGATATCCTCCTGTCTGTGGTGGCGTCTGTGGTCGTCTGTCTAGCTGGTGTCCTCGGCCTTAGCAGTCTGTATGACCTGGCGAAGGGGAGGAATAAACTAGGTCATTAAGATCTATAGGATTTCCATAGATTTCTAATGTTCTAGCTCAGTCATAAAGCCCTGCCATATCACAACAGTTCTATGTTCTTATGTTCTAACTCAGTCATAAAGCCCTGCATACATTACAACTATAGTCTGGTTATTTAATGAGGCAAAAAATCCTGACCCCTTGCTGCTTACTGACTGATATTTGATGCCAGAAGGGAATACTACGCTTCTTCTTAATTTCAGCTGTATTTTATCACAACAACTTACCTCGGGCACCTCATGCACCACCAGGTTCACCGCGGAGGGATCCACACTCTCGTTCACCACATCCTCCATGTCACCGTCAATCACCATGTGTACCTGCAAACCAAGAGCCACATTAACACAATAGCTGCAATAATGACCACACTAACACCTAACTAACAACAACATATGACACCTAAACTCACTAAACTAACAACACAAAAGCTGCAATAATGACCACACTAACACCTAACTAACAACAACACATGACACTTAAACTCACTAAACTAACAACACAAAAGCTACAATAATGACCACACTAACACCTAACTAACAACAACATATGACACCTCTTTCCTACTAACACTAACACTAAACTAACAACACAAACGTACAATAATGACCACCTAACACCTAACTAACAACAACACACGACACTTAAACTCACTAAACTAACAACACAAAAGCTACAATAATGACCACACTAACATAACTAAACAACACATGACACTTAAACTCATAAACTAACAACTAACTAAATAACAACACGAAAGCTACAATATACTACACTAACACCTAACTAACAACATATACACGTTAAACTAACTAAATAACACAAAAGCTACAATAATGACCACACTAACACTAATAACAACACATATGACACTTAACTCACTAAGCTAACAACAAAGCTACAATAATGACCACTAACACCTAACTAAAACAACAAAGACACTTAACTCACTAAGCTACACACAAAAGCTCAATAAACACACTACCCTACAACACAGTAACACTAACTAAACTAAACTTACTATGGTTACGGTAATAAAAGTATCATAATTAATACGGTTACGGTAATTAAAGTACCATAATTAATACGGTCACAGAATAAAAGTACCATAATTAATACGGTCACATAATAAAAGTACCATAATTAATACGGTCACAGACTAAAAGTACCATAATTAATACGGTCACCTAATAAAAGTACCATAATTAATACGGTTACAGACTAAAAGTACCATAATTAATACGGTCACAGACTAAAAGTACCATAATTAATACGGTCACCTAATAAAAGTACCATAATTAATACGGTCACATAATAAAAGTACCATAATTACTACGGTTACTGTAATAAAAGTACCATAATTAATACGGTCACATAATAAAAGTACCATAATTAATACGGTCACATAATAAAAGTACCATAATTAATACGGTTACTGTAATAAAAGTACCATAATTAATACGGTCACATAATAAAAGTACCATAATTAATACGGTCACATAATAAAAGTACCATAATTAATACGTTACGGTAATAAAAGTACCATAATTAATACGGTTATGTTAATAAAAGTACCATAATTAATACGGTTACGTTAATAAAAGTACCATAATTAATACGGTCACAGAAAAAAAGTACCATAATTAATACGGTCACATAATAAAAGTACCATAATAATACGGTCACTATAAAGGTACCATAATTATCGGTCACAGAAAAAAGTACCATATTAATACGGTCACATATAAAGTACCATATTAATACGGTTACGTAATAAAGTACCATAATTATACGGTCCAGAATAAAGTAACATAATTATTGGTCACATAATGAAAGTACCTATATATGGTCACATAATAACAGTACATAATTAATCGTACTGTAAACAGTACCATAATTACTACGGTACGACTAAAGTACACCAGTTAAACGGTCACTTCCTAATTAATAGGTCACTAATAAAATACCAATTAATACGGTCACCTAATAAAAGTACCATAATTAATACGGTCACATAATAAAAGTACCATAAATACGGTTACGGTAATAAAAGTACCATGATTAATACGGTCACATAATAAAAGTACCATAATTAATACGGTTACGTTAATAAAAAGTACAATTCATACGGTTACGTTAATAAAAAGTACAATTCATACGGTTACAGTAATAAAAGTATCATCAATAACACGGCTCCTTCCCACCTGTTGATCCACCACCATAGCATTGCCGTCAGCGTTGATGATGATCTGTTGGTTGCCGGTGCCGATGTGGTAGCCAGCGCTCTGCAGCACATCCATGAAGGCTGAGATGTTGGCCTGCTCCATGCTGACTCCTGACTCCATGCTGACAGCTGACTCTATGCTGACTCCTGGCTCCATACTGACAGCTGACTCCATGCTGACAGCTGACTCCATGCTGACAGCTGGCTCTATGCTGACACCTGGATCGCTCTCTTCCTCCACCATCTGAGGGAGGACAATGGGCATTCACTCAAAATTCATTCACTCAAAATGTGGACAGCGGACATTCACTCACACTCAAAACGTGGACAGTGGACAGTCACTCGCACTCAAAACGTGGACAGTGGACATTCACTCACACTCAAAACGTGGACAGGGGACAGTCACTCACACTCAAAACGTGGACAGGGGACATTCACTCACACTCAAAACGTGGACAGTGGACATTCACTCACACTCAAAACGTGGACAGTGGACAGTCACTCACACTCAAAACGTGGACAGGGGACATTCACTCACACTCAAAACGTGGACAGTGGACATTCACTCACACTCAAAACGTGGACAGTGGACATTCACTCACTCAAAACGTGGACAGTGGACATTCACTCACACTCAAAACGTGGACAGGGGACATTCACTCACACTCAAAACGTGGACAGTGGACATTCACTCACACTCAAAACGTGGACAGTGGACATTCACTCACACTCAAAACGTGGACAGTGGACATTCACTCACACTCAAAACGTGGACAGTGGACATTCACTCACACTCAAAACGTGGACAGGGGACATTCACTCACACTCAAAACGTGGACAGGGGACATTCACTCACACTCAAAACGTGGAATGTGACATACACAAGATAAAATACACAAGATATATAAGAAAGATAGATAAGATACAGAAGATAAATAAGACAGATGCACGAGATAGATAGATTCTGTGTGTGGGAGGATAAACCTTAGTAAACATTGATAGAACACAGTAAGTAAGACAAGGACACACACAAGTGGCATAGGGAAGAAGGACCTAAGTGTTGGCATCATGGGAAGACGTGCATCATTGACCGTCCTAATCGGCGCGCTATCGGCACAAATGTGTGTATATATTAAAAAAAAAAAAAAAAACTAGAGACATTACGAAAAAAAGAAGAAAAAAAAGCTCTTTGAGACATTACGGGAGAGAAAAAAAAAAAAGAAAAAAAAAAAACTCGAGACATTACGGAAAAAAAAAAAAAAACTCGACATTACGGGGAAAAAAAAAAAAAAAAAAACTCGACATTACGGGGGAAAAAAAAAAAAAAAAAAAACTCCTGAGACATTACGGGAAAAAAAAAGCAAAAAAAAAAAACCGACATTATGAACAAAACAAAAAAAACAAAAAACTCATGAGACATTACGGGAAAATCTAACATTGAAACAGAAAGGAGAAATAAACAACAAGGGAACTAAAGGGAAAATCTAACGTTTGAACAGAAACATGATGATGTGGCGAGTGATGTGACAGTACTGTGCGGCCCTCACCTTGATCTGCTCTATGTGGCCGTGCTGGTTGATGACGTGGGTGGCCTGGGCGTGATTGGCCGGGACCACCTCGTACTCCCGCAGGTTTACTTGACGCAGGTACTGAATGCCCTCCAGCCCATCCCCATCGCCATCTGTAAACCATCAACACAAGAACATAAGAACATAAGAACATAAGAACACAAGAACATAAGAACACAAGAACATAAGAACACAAGAACACAAGAACATAAGGAAGCTACAAGAGGCCGCGAGACCTACACGTGGTAGTTCCTGTTACTAAACACTACCTACATCCACCTTTCATCCCCATCCATAAATTTATCTAGCCTCCCTTTAAAGCTCCCTAATGACTCGCACTAACTACCTGTCTACTGAGTCCATTCCATTCATTCACCACCCTATTTGTGAACCAGTTTTTCCCTATTTCTTTTTAAATCTACGCTTTTCCAGCTTGAATCATTACTTCTTGTTCTACCTGGTTAATAGCCGTAAGAACTTTTCCTACCTGTCCTTTATTAAATCCCTTTATCCGCTTAAAAACTTCTATCAGATACATTACATGCGTCTATACATATATGTATAGACGCATGTATATGTGTCCTATCCTATCCTATCCTATATGCCCATACGTAAACTGGGCATCTAAAGCAATAAACCTACTGATAATGTAAGCTCTAAGTCCCTTTTCATGTCACCACAAAACAAAGAGACACATCCTTTGCCTTACACACACACACACACACACACACACACACACACACACACACACACACACACACACACACACACACACCTTTGTTAATCTGCGCCTGAGACACCAGATTCACAGCAGTGGCCAGAAGATCCACGGAGTCTATATCCTCCTCCCTGGCCTCCTCCCCCCCCTCGATGGCCATGGCCTCCTCCTGGTCCAACGTGTACTCCAAGGGGTCGCCGCCCGTCATGGACCCGATGATGATGTTTTCCTCGGGGGGGGCCAGGGGCTGCTCCTCCTCCCCCTCCATGACGGGCTCGGTGATGGACCTGCAGGATGGAAGGAGGGATTTATTGCCAAAAAAGATTGATGGATTTAATGCCAAAAAAGATTGATGGATTTATTGCCAGAAAAGATTGATGGATTTAATGCCAGAAAAGATTGATGGATTTATTGCCAAAAAAGATTGATTGATTTATTGCCAAAAAAGATTGATGGATTTATTGCCAAAAAAGATGGATGGATTTATTGCCAAAAAAGATTGATGGATTTATTGCCAAAAAAGATTGATGGATTTAATGCCAAAAAAGATTGATGGATTTATTGCCAAAAAAGATTGATGGATTTATTGCCAAAAAAGATTGATGGATTTAATGCCAAAAAAGATTGATGGATTTATTGCCAAAAAAGATTGATGGATTTATTGCCAAAAAAGATTGATGGATTTATGCCAAAAAAGATTGATGGATTTATTGCCAAAAAGATTGATGGATTTATGCCAAAAAAGATTGATGATTTAATGCCAAAAAAGATTGATGATTTATTGCCAAAAAAGATTGATTGATTTATTGCCAAAAAAGATTGATGGATTTAATGCCAAAAAAGATTGATGGATTTAATGCCAAAAAAGATGGATGGATTTATTGCCAAAAAAGATTGATGGATTTATTGCCAAAAAAGATTGATGGATTTATTGCCAAAAAAGATTGATGGATTTATTGCCAAAAAAGATTGATGGATTTATTGCCAAAAAAGATTGATGGATTTATTGCCAAAAAAGATTGATTGATTTATTGCCAAAAAAGATTGATTGATTTATTGCCAAAAAAGATTGATGGATTTAATGCCAAAAAAGATTGATGGATTTAATGCCAAAAAAGATGGATGGATTTATTGCCAAAAAAGATGGATGGATTTATTGCCAAAAAAGATGGATGGATTTATTGCCAAAAAAGATTGATGGATTTAATGCCAAAAAAGATGGATGGATTTATTGCCAAAAAAGATGGATGGATTTAATGCCAAAAAAGATGGATGGATTTATGCCAAAAAGATTGATGGATTTAATGCCAAAAAAGATGGATGGATTTATTGCCAAAAAAGATTGATGGATTTAAATTGCCAAAAAAGATTGATGGATTTATTGCCAAAAAGATTGATGGATTTAATGCCAAAAAAGATTGATGGATTTATTGCCAAAAAAATTGATTGGATTTATTGCCAAAAAAGATTGATGATTTATTGCCAAAAAAGATTGATGGATTTAATGCCAAAAAAGATGGATGGATTTATGCCAAAAAAGATGGATGGATTTATGCCAAAAAAGATGATGGA